>APFE031594715.1:8493-22568 GCA_000404065.3 Pinus taeda | reverse complement strand
TGGGAGATGATGTAATCAGCTGACCTTGTTCCTTTAGGCAGTGAAGCAACACTTTTAGGGACTTAGGAGCCCTCATTTTATGGACATTTATGATTGGGGTTGAAGTGCCCAAAAATGTCTATAACAACTGGGCTGTCATTATCCTAAATTATCTTCGGAAGACCCCTTACTTCACTTTCTTGTATTTCAGTGTCCGGTCCTCATCACCCAGAGCGGAAATACTTGAAAGTTGTTTGACTGGCTGACATCTTTTAGGGACTTTTTAGTGTGTGCTCTGTGCTCTTATTTTCATTTTTTCTTGAGTATTTAATTAGATCTTAATCAAAAATTCAAAGTGGCTTACCGATCGCCTAGAAAGTCTCGAAGACTTTGTGGTCTTTCACCACCAAGTTTAGAACCTTCTCCTAGAAGGCGTACAGGTAAAACTACTAGTGGATTTCATTTCATTTCGTGGCAGAAAGGAACACCCCAGTTCTTTCTCGAGTTCTCTTTCATTTGGAGGATAACATTGAGATAGAAGAACTCCCAGAGTCGTTAGTGGCTCTGAATTCTCCTCTACCTTCTAGTCATCCAGACGTGTTACAATACATTGGGACTCTGACGCATAAACCGTCAAGTCCAGGTCATATTACATGCTTACCTTCGATGACCACCACTAGAAGCATGGCTTCTACCACAAGTGCTAAAACCATGCAGACTCCAACATCGGTATTGTTAGAGCCTAGATTTGCCTTAGGCTAAAAAGGCAAGGTTCTAGGTCCACATCAAACCACGCTCAACCTCGTAGCTAGCCCTACGAGGACAGGAGAGGGCTCTCTCCAGGTCAATCTCGGCAAAAGATGATCGATGAGGCTCGAGATGACTGAAATAGAAGCTAACTTTAGGCTAGGTATGAAGTACAAAGGTTTGATTTGAGTTTTTAGGAGTTTTTGTGTTGAAACAAGGAAAGGCAAATTTGGGCTTGGGGATGAGGCGCAGTTTTTGCAGAGGTCTATTTGGGGCAAGGTAGGCGATCATCTTGATGCTTTTAAAGGGAAAGAATGGGTAGATTAGACTAGTGAGGAGCTAAGGAGAGCAAGAATCTTTCAAGGATTCTCCTTAAACAGATGAAAACATGGAAAATCAAACAAACTTAAAGGTAAAGCATAACAATCTATGGATTCTACCTTAACACTTCATTTGTTCAATTTCAGAAGATGAGAGAAGGAAAATGATACACATAACAAATTACAATTACTGAAAGAAGCACACCATAAAAACATAAAGTCACATGGATCCCAAACAGTGCTGCAAAACCCTGGTCTTTCCTTAGCCAAAAATGCAGAGAAAATGTGTACAATAGTATGCCAAGAAATCCCAATTGTCCAACCCTGAAAATGACTAAGAGAATACATGATATAGACTAGCCCAACCATTCCCTTGCCTCTAGGGGTCAAGATCATCATTCTAGGAGCTGATCCATCTGATTATAAACCAAGCACTGAAATCTAGGCAATCAAAACAACTTGCCTCTATAAGATAGGAAACTGATTCATGCACTAAATTTTCACTTGTTAGTGAATGAATCTTCTATAAATAGTAAATAAGTGCCAAAATTACATCATGTTTATCTAATTACATCAAGATAGATCAAGAATTACATCAAAAAGAAAAACTAGTCAAACTGACCAAATTTCTGAGCTGGAAGGTGAAAAATTGGGCAAAAATCCTCTGTGCGTCGCACCAAAATCTATGTGCATCGTGCCACTTTGGAGCTGATTTTGAGGCACTTCCTAAAGTCCAAATTGAGCCCAAGTGTACTTGTTGGAAATCTCTACCTGTCTACTTTCCAACCCAAGTGGAATTTTTGGATTTGGATGTCATTTACCCCTCCAAAACTACAATCTCCCAAGACTCCTTCCTGTGTGCCAAAATAGGGGCAATGAGGTCACTTTTATGGTGTTTCTGACCCTTTAGGCAACCCAGAACTTGATGAAATCCTTAGGTAATCCATGAGCATACATAACTTTTGACGAAAAATCCAAAAATGTAAAATTCTCCTCCTGGAGAGCTCCCAATGATAAGCGCGCGCCAAGTGGCGTTACGCACAGGGCGGAAAAAACCTGTTTTTAAAGCCAAAAATTCAAAATTGACAAAATTCTCTCCAAATTCCTTGAAATTTGGGCTGAAGGTGCCTCATCAAGTGCCATGCTTAGCCAAAGAAGCTTTAGCCAATATTCGGAGCCGATCTTGCTCTTCTTGCCTCTTTTGCTTCTTTGTTGCTTTATTCAGTTTTGCCTTCAAATTTCTTATTCGTGCCTTGGAACTCATATTGCATGCCCTGTAATGGAAAACCATGTGCCTCAACAATGCTTTGTCCTTATCAGCCTTTTCCAACAGTATTTCTAGGTGAATGTTGATTCTCTCGAGCCAAGACTCTTGGTCATCATTAATCACTTGTTCCAATGTAGTGAACTCAATCCTCCTCCTTTGGGCAGCTTGGCGATTCTCGCGGATATTTTGCAACTCCATGATTTCTTTCTGATCTTCAAGTTATTTGTTCCTCTACTCTAAGTATTTGATGATCCACTTATCCCTCTCCAAGTTGAGGGATAAGGCGTTGATCGCTGTTTGCTGCTCCTGAATGACCTCTCTAAGATGTGCACTTTGCGGGCCCATGTTGGTATCATCATCCTGAATGAGAATGAAGTCAGTCTCTGGCTCACATGAAGGCCCCTCATCCTGCATTGGCCTCTTGCCTCGTTCCTGTACCTGCACTCATGCTTCTGATGACAGCAACGAGACCCCTTCCACCTCAGGTGGAGATATTACTCGTCATGCTGCTGCAAACAATCCTCTCATGTCTCTCTGATAGGTAATATATGTCGGCACAATGGTAGTCTTTGCCTCCTGACCTCCATGCTACTATGAAGGTTCACCTGGATCATGAACCACCTCCTGATGAGCTGCTGAAGTTGTGAATAACTCATGGGAGATGAAGTCTTCCCATGTGATACCCTACAGGCCAAGCTGATGTACAAAAATGATCTTGATGAGCGCATAATGATAAATGTTGTTGTGCTACTGTTCTAGACTCTTCCTCCACACAAGAGTGGTCATCCTCTTAACGTTTTGGTACATGAAATATGGAATGTTCATGAATTTCACTCTTGTGAAATGCATCAATAGCCTGATATGGTATGCATAGAGGTGCGAGAAGCGACCTTCACAACTGAAGTATATGATAATGAGTCTCATCAACAACACATAAGCTTCCTTCAGAAAATGAAATGGGAATACTCTCCTGAGCTGCCTCAAATAGCTAGGCCTAAAGTAAGGTTCATAATATGATCTATCCAGCTGCTACCCTTTGTTCCACTCTTCCCCTATATTCGGTATCCCGGTGGCCTGAGAGATGGTTTTTGGTGTCAAGGTAAAGTCTACTATAGCAAGAGTAACATGATTATCATGCAAATGTAAAACAAACAACCGAACTAACTCCTGATGATGTTGGATCTGAGTGATCATCTCACAATAATTAAGCATGACATTTGTTGAAAGCATGACATTTGTTGAAAGCATGTCATCGCAAGCGGGCAGGCCTGCAATTGAGTTAAGGAAGTAAGCTCTTCTCTGACATGTCTGCCACCTTTTCACGGCCTCCGAGGTGCATGTCCTTCCAAGGATGAGTCACTTTGAGTTTCTACTTCATAGTCAGATGAATGACCAGATGACATCACTGTTGATATACAAACTGTTGATGTATGAAACTACTGTTTTGGAGAAATGACTGTTGGTTACAAAACTATGTCGGACTGTTGTTAAGATATGTTGAAATCTGCCACCAAGGGAAAATGTAACCAGGGAATGTTAGGAAGGGGAATAATATGAAGGGATGAGGGATTTATGGGGAGAAATTATGTTTAGGGACATGTAGGAGGGTTTGGGAAATCTATATGAGGTAGGGTTTGGGTTTTTACATTTGACAATGGGTAGAAGGGAATTGGGGATAGGGATTTAATAATTTGAGGGGATAGGGAACAATGAGATTAGGGAACAAATGGAGTCAAGGGGAGAAGAAGATGATGGAAAAAGGATATACTTGGTGGCAAACAATTTTTGAAACCCTAACAGCAATTGGCTTGATGACTTTGAGAGGTAGGGTTTGAGAGCTTTTGTTGCAACCTTTAGCAGCCATAAACCATCATCATACTAGCATAAAAATGATGAAACACTAAGATGGTAACCCTACCTGGCAAATCCAGGTGTTTAGATGGCAATTTGGTGTATGCGCCGCGCCAAGAACCCAATGTGTCACGCGCCTCCAGTGCGTTGCAACAGTGGAAGTTTACACTGTGAATCTGCCCTCTATGCGTCGCGCGGCTTATGTACACTGCAACCTCCTCTGATACGTCGTGTGGCCTTTCAATGCACAATCTCAGCCCTTGGAACAAGAAACCTGGTCCTCTAACCCTCAAAACAAAATCCTTTGACCTCCTTACACAAAAAAAATATCTTTTAAGTGATGAACATGGCTCATGGGGTAATAGATTGATTTTTGATGAAGCAGTGATGAATTTGTGCTGTGGAGGTCCTGTGTGTCACGCACAAACCAAGTGTGCCGCGACATGTGGGTGTGTCGCGCCCTTGATAAAATACATTGTGTATTCTAGTTCTGTGCATCGCACTTTGTGGGTGCGCCGCGCCTCCTGTTGTATGCGCCGCGACACCTTAGACTCACACAGTCGGCCTCTTCCAAACACAGTTTTTCTCTTACACTTTCAAAACACGATTTCTCCCTTGGATTCTGAATGACACTTGTTGCAAAGGAATAAATAGCTTTGAGAAATCTCTTGACAAGAGATGGTTTTGATTTTTACTTCTTCAAAACCCATTTTCTTATGTTTAGTTTTTGGCACTTTTTCACAATTAATACAACTCTGATTTTTGACTTGGAATGATGAATTTCTTGGCAATTTTTTGCAGGGACAGTGGTATGTCTTGACCAAGGAAGACCAGGGCTACACCTGAAGATTTCGACAACTGAAAAACTTTTTGAAAATTACATGGCAATATACATAAAAAATGAAATGTCGACTTTGTCCATATGACGATGAAATTCTTTGAAATGAGAACTTATTAAGGACCTCCCTCTGGCCTGCTAGCTTTATTGGACATCTTGAAGACACAACTTGAGAAACCCTAGACCTAGTGACTGAAATGACTCTTACTAATCAAAATACTAAATCAAGGCTGTAAGTGACTCAAAAACTTGATTTTGATGGACAGATCTGAACCAGCATGGTAAGGCATGAGGGGGAACAACAAGTCCCTTCTGTCGGATTATGGCATGCCCCTAGTGGAATGCAACTGAGTGAAGCGAGCGAGACACCTAGAAATGAAATGCAATAAAGATAAATGATCTTTGATGGAGGGATGTAAAGACCGACTCTAACAAGTACAAGGGGGAGGAACTATTTCCATCCCCTCTGCATCTTTATTTGGCTCTTTTGCTAGCACATCCTTAGTTGGGTCTACCTCCATTCCTTCTACAAGTGGAAATTCCCAAGCCAATGCATCTGGTTCTGGATTTTTCCCATTTGGCACCCATTCATAGGGTATTCTGTCAGTTCCATTTAGTGCCTCCACATCCATGATGGGTGGGTTGACTTCATTTCAGGGTTTTCCTTTTGGAAGTGGTCATATACCACATTCCAACCCGACAATAGGATCTATGCCTTTTTCTTCTACAAGACAGGGCAACAATCCCTTTCAGGGTTGTACTAACCCTGCAGTTAGTGGCATAGGAACTGGGAATTCGTTTTTCAGCCAACAAGGGAATAGGTCATACTCCAGATTTAGTTTGTTTCGAAGTATTCCTCCCTTAGCTTCTGCTTGGAATCCTTATCAGGGGTTATCAACTCCTTATAATCCTTTGGAAGGGAGCTTCGCTGGTTATGGAGGTTTTTCGGCCAGAGTTGGTCAAACTCCGAGTTTTACTGGATCACAAGGTTCGCCTTTTGGTTCAGCTGGTTCTGCTGGTTACTTTGGGTAGCTTGGTGCCTTCCAAAATCCAGGCCAATATTTTCAAAACTTTGGGAACCCTGCCGATTCTGGGTAGAATCCCCAAGGTCCTCCTAGGCTTCCTTTTCTGGCAACATTGAATTTGCAAGATCTCACAAAATTAACAAATGATCCAATCAAATACAATCCAGCCTAGCCTCCAGTCCCAACCAAACTCCCTTCGGACATTCCAAAGTTTGAGGGGAAGGGTGGTGAAGACCCCGGTGACCACGTAACCACATTCCATTTGTGGTGCTCATCAAACTCCCTCATCGATGACTCGGTTAGGTTGAGACTTTTTCAACGGACCTTAACTAGCAATGTAGCCAAGTGGTATATAGAGTTTCCAGGGGCAGCTTTACATCTTTCACCGATTTCGCTAACATTTTCCTAAATCATTTCCAGTTGACTGTCCGTTATGATGCCGGAACTGAAATTCTGGCCAATTTTCGTCAGGACATGGCAACTCACATTACTAATCATATTCAGGAATGGAGATGGAGAAAGAGACTCATTAAAGCCAAAATTCCTCCTGAATACTGTATCGAATGGTTTTTGAAATCCTTACAACCAGAGATCTCTAAGGATGTCTCTCTCTCTCTAGAGTCTATTCTGAAGAGAAATCTATTTTTAGGGCCCAACAGTTAGAATTGATTTACTCTTAGTTTGGAATTCTATAAAAAATCTTACCTGATGCTCCAGGGACTAAGGTTGATATAGCCACATCAAAGCCAGGTCCCCACGCGGATGGTATCATTGGATCCATAGACACAAATGCGGTGAACTTGTTGAGCCATTTGCAGCAGCTGTCTTTACAAACTGCTCCTACCAATCAGGTCACATCATCTAACCCTTCGTCTTCTCAACCCTCTTCCGTTAATGTCATCCAATCTTCCAACCCCAAAGGAAATCAAAATTCCAATGGGAAAAAGAAAGGATGAGGTAAGAAAAAGATTCAAGATGGGAAGACTGATACAAATAAACCTGGCAATAATGTTGGTGGTGGTGGAAATGAGTCTAGAAAGAAAGTCAAGTTTCCATGCAAGCTATGCAGTGGAGACCATTTAACTCATCTCTGCCCAAAAATTCAAGACTCTCAGCGCTTGTTAGGGCAGCAAGGGACTTCTAGTTCTCAAGATGTGTTAACCAATCCTTTTCCCCAAGGGCAGCAGATGCTTGCTGGCACAAGTTCAAATCATGGTACCTCTGCTGGGGGCAACCAGAAAGGGGAGAAATCATCAAATGTTTTCATGATTGGTTCTAACATCCATGTGGCCACTTGGTCGCATGATTATGGTGAAGGTGAAACATCCAAGGATAAATCTGTTCTCGAAACTACCAACCCACTTCATATTGAGCGACCCTCTGTCGAGACTATACCTCAGATACTGAAAGGTTCTGCTAAACGTGCCACTATCAACCCTAATATTAGGACAACCCAAAATTACTCCATTGTTGAGGATCTAGCTCAGATTCCATGTGCTATGTCCGCTTTAGAGGTGCTCCAGTCGTGTCCTGCTCAAAGAAGTTCCTTGATTCTGGCAATGGGGGCAGTGGATCCAAATAATTCTTTAGCTCTCACTTTTGATATGCATAATGTCAAAAAGAGACTTCCTCATCATATGGATTTCCAAATAAATTCTACTTACTAGAAAACTAATATTTTTTGGATGGTTATAGATGAGGTAGCTTCCACGTGCCACATGTCTATGTCATGTTGGAAGGCCATTGGATCACCTTCGGTTATTCCTTCACCTACCCTCTTGACAGTGTTTGATGGTCATTCTCATAGGTCATATGGGATTATCCTAGCCTTTCCTATATGTGTTGGAGGAAATGTCGTTAATATCGAAGTAGAAGTCATTAATGCTAACCTAAATTACAATCTCCTCTTAAGAAGGAACTAGGTATAGGAAATGGATGTCATTGTTTCGACTCTGTTTCGTGTCATTTGCTTTCCTCATGAGGGGAAATTGTTAAGGTTGATCAATTGGATTATTCTCCAGTTGATCCTCGAGCAACTTCAGACTCTACTGTTCCCTTAGTGGATAACCCTTGTCTGCCTATTGAGAATCTAGGAGTCGGGATGTACTCTTCATTGATGGGTACTTTTGATCTTCCCCCTCCTATAGCTAGAATAGATACGATTTCATCCTCCAAGGAGCCTTTATGGAAAAAGTTTGTTCAAACTAACTATTTTTTGGATCCTGAGACCTTTCCTTTATCTACGACCACATCAGAGGAAGGGAAGGTGGGTGGAATAGAATCTCCTATATCTGTAGCAGAGCTTGGATATGAATTTATCAATAACTCTACAGACGACCATCTCGCTCCTTTGGAGCAAGAGTTCGATGGTGATGTGGCTCATACTCAGACCCTTGATTCCACTTATGTGTTGGATTGCTTGGATATTGTTTTTCCATCCAACGAAGTGATATTTGTAGCAATGACGGTTGTAGATCAACCTTTGGAAGATTTACATCATCGTTTATATTTCCGTCCTCCTTTGCATGAAGTCGAGTCTAAATCCTCCAATTTGCCTACTAGCGATGTTTGTGCGGTTCCTTTGGTTCCAACACAATTTTTTGCCGAAGGTAATATATTGATTGGTTCGATGATTGTACCTATAAAAATCTCTAGGAGAAAGCTGGTAGAGCCCCCTGATGGGCTCTACCTTAAGAAGCATTTTGCTTAGCAGTTAGGCAAAGGATTCTTTGTACATTTTGTATTTTTGTACATATCTCATCAGGAGTTTTTGATATCGAAACTTTCTGGTCTACTGTGGCAGGTGTTGATGGATGACTTGGTCTATTTTGGATTCACCGATGGTGCTAGTTGGCACACTCAGAACCTTGCTTCCACAGCTTGGGTAATCTACTATCCAACTGGTCATTTTTTGGTATTAAGGGGAGTATGCATTGATCCTGCGTCAAATAATATGGCTAAGTATACTGTCGTCATTAATTTACTATCCGAAGCTATTTCTTATGGAATCGATTTGTTGGTAGTCTGTCTTGATTTACAATTGATACTGTCACAATTGAATAACATTTATCAAATAAGGGATACATGTTTATATCACCAGTATTTAAGGGTGAGGTTGTTGCAAATATCATTTACTTACATTAATTATTTGCACATTCCAAGATCTCATAATTGGTTAGCTAATTCTATCACTAATCTCGAGTGTACATATGTGTGTCCAAAATAATATACAAAAATTGGGACTCAAATGCCCATAATCATGTCCAATGCATCTAATGCCCCGGCTCAGGATGAGCGGCTAAGTATGCGACTACTGCTTTGGCCACACACCTAAGAGTGCGAACTCAGTGTCGTGGCAGGCCAACCACATGATGCTACATGTCTATTGGGAGATCCTCTACAGCCTCCATTGGTACTCGGTGAGTTAGTCTCACCAAGTGCTACTGAATGGTGTGTAGGAGTCGCTCTGTGTCGGTAGCAGCCTCTTCAGCACCTCGGCCGCGACGTCCATGCCGTGGGAACCCATCTATTCGTACTAGCCCAATATCTGGAACATGAGCATCATATTAGTCATTTGAATCCTATCAAAAATATTTTTCAAAGTTCATTTTTATATTTGAAAAATCATAAAAAATCATAAAATCATAAAATCAAAAACATTTGTTACCTATATTTCCCCATGCCGTGTCTGGTGGTAAAGCTAGATCAGGATCTCCTCAGAAGTCCAAGCTAACATAAGGGTAATCATCCACTGTGATGATCTGCTGCTCCCACTAGGAGAAGAAGTCATCATCAAAAGCAGCCCGTGTAATGTCCCCACCTCCTAGTCATTTCACCAAGTCAGCCCACCTGCCCATCCGTGGATCTCGTGGGGTGCTGATCGAAACTGATCTTCTAGGATGGAGTGTTGGGACCTTCTCAAAGAAGAAAGAGCACAAAATAGTTCCATATCCGAAGTTTTTGGTCTGGACCTTCTTGATAGAAGTAAATTGGCTCTTCAATTTGGCGAGAAGAGGAGTACACCAATAAAATATTGTGGTGAGACAGTCTACCACCAAGCTCATGGCAAGCCGTGAAGCCTGGTGTAAAGAAGTTGATATGTTCACTTTGGCTATAATGAACAGGATGATCCTTAATGATAAACTCGCCACGTTCTTGATTGGAATTTGACTTCCAATCTTTTCTGGATGATCTGGGCAATAGATATGCACATAGTCCTCAATAGAGAGGCTACCTCATGATCTGCCTGTGGAATGTACTACCTCTCCCCTCTGGGTAAGGCCGGTGATGAAATAAACATCCTCAATATCTATCTTGAGTAGCATTTGATCAATCATGAATGAGTCATCCTCGATGCTCCAGTAGTGAATAAGCATTTCGAGCAAATGTGTGTTTTCTTTCATGTTTGGCATTTTGAAGAACTTTAGCAAACCACATCCTCTTAAGGCTTCCAGAGCATTAGGATCATTCATAACCTCATCATCCACTAAGGCATGCTCTCTTTCCCTCCAAGTGGTTGGCATCCTGAAGAAAAAACAAGTTTGTACCGTTAGATTTTTTGTTTTGAAGTTTTTCCGGCATATACACGGGTCCGTTCCATACACAGTCGCGTTCAGGGCCTGCGTATACGCGGGTTTCACATAGCCAACCCGCGTATACACCGCGACAGATTCTTTCACATAAATTCAATGGTGGAACTTGAATTAAAAATTTTAAAACCAATCACAAATGAATGCAAGATGAGTTTAAGGGTTACATGGTGATTTTGGGAAGATTTGAACAGTCGAATTTGGCAAATGGCAAAGCTTGCTCCTTTTTCTTCACTCCTTGTGCTCTCAACTCAAACGGTGATAATGTCAGTCAAAAAGATATTTTATAAGCTTTGAAAATGTCAATTTTTTTCAAAATTTGATTTTGTTTTGTGTCATGTAACGTTTAACTTGAGAGCTTGGAATGTCGAGAATAGTTTGGTTTTCACGACATTTTGGATGCTTTTTCGACAGTTTTGAGGCGATTTCATGACTGCTGACTCGTCATGGCAGGTATCATTTTCTCACTGGCATATAGGTTAGGGAAACATTTTTCCATTTCATTATGCATGTTAGCCTCCATTTGTCGATACACTTGCCATAGGGTCAATCCCATCATGTTATGGTTCATAAACCATCTTCACTCGCTGATTTTTAATCATGACACGATGGTAGAGCCATCCTTTTCATGGGCATCATAGTTAGCACCTCATTGACATTTTTTGCCCATGCTACTTCGATTTGAGTAGGCTCGGTAGTCCTCTATAGTCCCACCATGACTTATGCGATGAATACTCATCCCTCTTTGCTTCTTCGCTTCGTTCTGGCCATACACCCTAGTGGCTCCTTTGTGTTGAGTTGTACTACTGCATTGCATTTTGACCATTTGCACCTTTTGGCCTTGAGCCGGCTTCATTTGGACTCATGTTTAAGCCAACTTTTAACCATGACGTCTGCAAAAGCAAACTTGCATCCCTTTGACTTCTGCAACTTGACACACCCTGACCTGTTGAAGGAACACACCTTTGAGTGTCTTTGACCAGTTTTTGTCTCCTTGCATTAAGCATAGGACTGTTCCCATCCCAGGAACTAGATCATTTATTTCACCGACACTCATTCTTTCCACTGTACTATAGCATTCTTTTATTCTTTTTCAAGCTTAAATAAAAAGACAATAAAATTATATATTCCAAAAACAGTGGGAACAGGACAATATTTCCACTTATTGTTGGCAGCTAGAGTCAGTCGTGTCGCCCTTGAACAAAGCACTCAAAATAAAGTCTCCTCCATTTGGGCAGGATTTATTTTGACTTAGGTATGCCTTAACCTTGTTATTGATTCAGTTCTCCCCCGATTGGTTATCTCTTCCAATCATATGGAGGGTTCGTTCGTGCCTCCTGCATGACGAGCTTATACAAAGTCATCATATGTTTCCACATAGTCATCATTGGGTCGTGCTTTTGTTCAAGGGAAGTTAGCCTAGTCGGCCTCTCTGCGGTGTCTCTTGACTCATTTTTCAATTGACCATCCCTAGTTGTCAGTGTCTTGTCTATCATCACATCAGCTATATTGGTCCTTTACTCATGCCAATTTGAGAAGGTCCCCATTGACTTCTTGTTGGCGGGTCTTGTCCTTATCGATGACGACATCTTGCTCTGAGGACATGCCTAGAGCCTCACCCTGGCCCTATTTTCATTATTGATAGGTCACCTTGTGCTCAACATCGATCAGTATCATGGGTCTTTGACTGAGTGGTTTCCCTTTTGTTTAACATCATCTCACACTATCACACATTGGGATTCATGTAGTACCTTGGTTTCCATTTGACCCTATTGGTGGATACCTTGCCTCTGTGTCAGCTCTCATTATTGGTTGGCTCAGAGGGTTTATGTCGTACGCTAGCCACATCTTGCGTACGCCAGAAATGTGCTTTGGTTGGGTTACTACATCTTTTTCGTTTGATTCCTTCCACATTATTGGCCTACGGTTTACACTCACGCTAGATTGATGAAGGATGCCTTATTTCCTTCCTTCTAGCAGATCTTTCCCTATTGACTACGACTCATTGCTCTGGGGCAAAGATCTAGAGTCCATTTGGTAGTACCTTAGGGTTTGCAGTCATTAGTGGCAGATCCTTCACTATCGATAGAGGGAAACCATCATTGTCTCCTAATTGATAGATTCTTACAGGTGTTGGACTCCAACTCATCTATTCAAACTTGTTAGATTGTACTGGGTACCTTGACGTTCATTATCATTATCAGTGAGTGGTCTCGTGTTTGTTAACGATATACATCAATGACTGGTAATCAGACGATTTCTCACATGGTCGACTTCAGATCATTTATTCACATGGTGTAGAAATGTACCATGGCGGTCGGTCAAGACCTCAAGTTGCATCAGCATTTCATTGGTTCACTTGACAATTGCTCCTGTTGCTACTAGTAGATACCACTCCACCTCATATGTTGCAGTCATTCACAGTGACATTTTATATACTGGCACCTAAGTTTGCAGTGTAGTACCACCTTACTCCATCATATTCATATGGTACTTTTGGGATCAATATTTGATATCAGTGATCATCTTCATCTTTCAGCATCATTGACATTCTTATATGTGATATTTAGACATGTACTTGTTCGATCGTGATCAGATGATCCATTATGTATTTTCCAGTCTTTTATACTTGTATACTTAGTGGATTCGCTTGTACTTGATATGCAGACATGCTTTACTTTCTCTGAGCATGGGTATGCCCACCTCAGACAGTGTTTCTTTCTGATCTCCTTTTGTGTCTTGGCAGGCTGAACTCTGGTGAAGTCCTTCTCAGTTTTTGACAAGTTTCCTTTCCATGCACTTACTTAATTTCTTCTCAGTTTTTGACAAGTTTCCTTTCCATGCACTTAATACATTTCGGCCATCATGTACCCCTTCTGACTTTCTTTCAGACTTCATTACTATGTGTTATTTTAGAACACTGGTGCCATTACTGTAGCCAATGGGTGCTCCCTCTCTATGATGGAGAAGTTGAGATTAGTTGCTTTGTCTATGCCGACAGCTTCATAAAATGAATTGGGTGAGAGGTCATAGATTATTTTTCCTACCCTCAAGTTGTCATGGGAACTTCATATAATGAAACCCAACAAAACAATTACAGCATGATACCATTTGCAACTGCAATAGAAGCAATGGCCACTGTTACTGTTTCATGAGAGCACTTACCTACCAATTGCGCAATATGCATGGAGGATATTCAGGTGGAGAGGTGGCAAGCGAGATGCCTATAAGCACTTCTACCTTTCTGACTGTATCGTCTGGTGGTTTGTGTGTCAAGCATTGTCCCAAATTTACGTGCCGTAGGTCAAGGGTCATCAAGGTCGAAAGGTCAATGTGGAGTGGTGTGCTGGTTCGGCATCAATTCGATGTGCAGCAATGCATGTACAGTTATATGGATATGTTGTGGGATACATATATACAACAGCTCAATAAATAGTGTGCACAACGTGGTGGTTTGGT
>APFE031594706.1:3320-18737 GCA_000404065.3 Pinus taeda | reverse complement strand
AATAATTTTGAGTCTTTTTTTTCTTAATTTTGAAAAATATTCAAACTTGAGTAGTTTGATTATTTTTAAAATATGAAATAAATAAATAGCCATGGTTAGGGTATATTGATTTACTATTACCAATTATGATCTCTAACTACTTGGCAACTACTTGCAATACTCACAAGTATTTATTTCAAACGCTCATTGTAAGCTCATCTATATCTAAGAATGAACAAAGATATGATTTTATGAGAGTCTTTTATGGTGTCGTATTTCACTAATGAGGTTGGAGGAGTATTAAGCCATTTGGTAGTACTTAATTTCATGTGATAGAGTCCAACTAAATGGCATCTTTTAGAAAAGGATGAGGCTTGATGTTAGTCCTCAACAATTTTGTTGGAACAATTACACCATATATAGAAATTGAATTGAAACAAAGTACTTAGTATGTGATGTAACACTCTAAATCTCAATGTGTTTTTGTCTTAAACTACTAAACATTTTTCATGAATTACTATTTTTTTAGGATTGATATATAAAAGATTATAGAATTGTAGTTTATCTTATATTTACTCACTAGCTAATAAACAATTGCAAGCCCTTATAGTTTCAATCTTGAGTATTTTGATTATTTTTAATATATGAAATAAATAAATAGCCATGGTTAGGGTAGATTGATTTCTTATACCTAGGGTTGGTATTTTAGTTGGAGGGGTATTTAATGTCAATTGATACCTAAGCTATCAACATTTTTTCATTGAATGTTTACAAGTAACATGAATTTGTTTTTCTTTTAATATGGCGCAGCTCAAATGACCATTAGTGATAGTGCATGTGAAAGTGAAAAACATCTTCTCGGAAGTTTGTGCAATTTAACCTACTTATTCCAATTTTCACAATATTTTTTAACTCTTTGATTGAATTGTACTACTTAACCACTAAAAAGTCTCAATATATAAAAATCATCCTCATTTTTTTTATATTTCAATATCCATATATAATTAACTCAACAAAATCTTGTTCTTAACACTCATTCATATCCTTAATTTTTAAAATACTGCATAACTACCATCTAATTCACATAAATATAGACAAATAAAATTTTCATATATATTATTAATTAATTATTCACATATCATTAAAAAAACCATATCTCATCTGCTCCTTAAACATTATAATCATCCAAAACATTGAGTTTATCAACTTCAAATATATTGTATTTTCCCACATCTCAGAATTCAGAAAAAGAAATACAAAGAAGAGTATAAAGTAGAGGAACCAAGAGAAAATTAATTTGGCTATGGTAATGAGAGCATAGTATTTGTTTCTAAGTCAAATTTGACAATGACTTTCACGACATTATGGTATTTAAAATGACAAGAGAAATTTAACCATCTCTGAGTGGAAGACTCTGCATACACCCACTTTTATAATTTGAGGTGTTTGGGTGGATAATGGTGATAAAAATAAAAGTAACAAATTTAACCATGTCTATAAACAGTGTAAACATGTTCAATCGGATTATAAGCTTTGCCAAAGCCATTATTTAGGAAGGAATTGTATTTGGTATGATCTTTTGTCCACTCCATAGCTTCCTAAGTTAAAAATATGATATTCAAAATAAGTGTCTCTCTTTCACATATAGGTTATTTATGAGATTTATAAGGGTAGGAATTGCCAACTCCACTCATGGTTGACACAAAGTAATCTACATGTTATTCTATTTTTCCATTGGTTCATTACTTTCATCTTTTTTGTTCCTCAGATGGAGAGTTGTTGCAGCCTAGTGAAAGTTAATTTTGGTTATGGTAATGAGACCATCATATTTGCTCCTAAGTCATGTTTAGCCATGACTTTCACAAAATTATTGTATCTAAAATGATGAGAGAAATTTAATCACCTCTTAGACGAAGACTCTTCATATGCCCATTTTTATAATTTGAGGTGGTTGGGTGCATAACTCAAATATGCTTATCTTACATGGACCAAAAAGTCTTTTAATGTCATCAACTTTTATTTTGATTCTTGTTTTCTTAAAGTAGAGCCTAAGATACCAAATTATAATAATTACTTATTGTAGTAAGGATTTTCATGTTATAAAAGTTGGACTTAGACTGTATCCAAGTCCAACTAAATGGCATGTTTGAGAAAAGGATGAGGCTTGATGTTAGTCTACAACAATTTTGTTCGAACAATTGCAGCATATATAGAAATTGAATTGAAACAAGGTACTTAGTATGTGATGCAACACTTTAAATCTCAATGTGTTTTTGTTTTAAACTACTAAACATTTTTCATGAATTCCTATTTTTTTAGGATTGGTATATAAAAGATTATAGAATTGTAGTTCACCTATTTTTTACTCACTAGTTAATAAACAATTGCTACCTCTCATAGTTTCAATAATAAACACTTCTTAGGGACCCTATTATCATTAGAAAACTTTGATAGACAAATGGATTGTGTTGACTAGTATTCATGATGTAGTCTAAGTTTAAATCACAATAATCAAATATTCTTGGCATGTTGTTTTCTTCAAGAGTGTCACCCCTCCTTGCACAAGAAACTAAACCCACATTGGTAATCTTGCAAATCATTAGGATTGGATCCATACCTTCACAAAAGATTTAGTTTTTCTAGTAGATGGAAAGAAAAAAAAATTGTTCTTAACTTATTTCTCTTCATTACATGACCCTTGAGTTATTTTTTTATTCACATTTGAGCAATTTAGGTGATACCATAATATATATATATATATTGAAATGTTTGGTTGCTATGTATTATATTCTAAAAAAAAACATGGATTTCGAATCCTCTGGTACATAATATGCGCAGAATGAGAAAGAACAAGGGGTTTACAAAAAGAGGCTACCCCCTTGATCCTTAGTTTGCTTTTTTTGCTACTATTAAAAACAGCACTACTATATATTCTAATGAAGGAGAATAACAAAAAAATACATTTAAAGTTCATTCAGTCGATCATGATGTGTTGAATGTGTCTTTCCGTTGATTCCTCCGGCAGGTCTTCTTTAGCTTCTTGCTTGATGCTGGAGGAGCTGGTGCCAATGGCATTCTTTTCCATCATGAATTTCAGAATGGAAATTGATTCTTCGGCATGGGCGCAGCGGTTGATGATCTGCCTGAATTGCTCTTGGAGGGAAGCAGCCTTGTGCATAAAAAGCTGGATTTCTGCTTTATATTTTTCAGTGTTAATGCGGTCTTGTTCAAAGAGTCTTCTGCTTTTCTCGTCAAGACGCCTGTCGTGCTCTTCTAATCTCGCGTCCAATAATATTTGCTTGTCATCTAACATTGACTGCTGAGTCCTTATTTCCTCTAACTCGGCTTGCAGATCAGCACAGTGAAAACAATCCTCACTGCGCGCCATTGAAGGAGGAATGATGCGGAGGGGGAGGTAGGTGAAATCAGAGGTCAGGTGGGCGGGAGGATTGGGAGCATTATTTGATGCTCTGACGTGATGATAGATTCTGAAAATGCTATCGGGAGAAAAAGAGAATGTCGCTTTCAGAGCAACTGTTACTGCTGAGAAATTGGGAGTGGGCTTGTTGCACGAGACTGAGGGGAAATAGTCCATAGGTTGGTTGAGGGAGAAGCAGACAGGATAGAAGGGAATATCAGAGGTGAGGGCGGAGAAAAGGAGAGGGGATGGAGCTATTGAGAGCTCGCTGAAGAGACGGGAGGTGGGAAAAGGATTGAGACAGAGGAAGGACGAGAAGGGGAGAGCGGGGAATGCCGGAAAAATACGAAGAGGGGAAGGCGTAGAATGTTTAGATGGAGGAGCTGCAAGACGAGACGCCCTGCAGAGCCAAACTTGAGCGTTCCTGTAGATCATCGTAACAGTAGTTAGAATAAAACTGAACAGAGTAAAGTGAGGCGATACCAGAGGATTGTTCCTTCTGAGACTCTGAGTGAAGACGCTTGCTTCAAACTGAAGTTGCTACACAGTCTCTTGATCGCGAAGGGCGACGCTTTAGTTGCTGATGATCATATTTATAGATTGGATCAAACAATGGATAGAATTCCAAGCTGGAGTCGGAATCATGGGAATGGTGAGGTTCTGCCCCAAATCTGTCGGACAATCTTCTTTTGCTGTATCTTTAAGCCTGGTGCCGGCGCTGAAATGAGTTGTTTTTCCTTGTTGACAGGTGATCACCTCTGTCGAGGTTCGGATTTGGCTGGTTGTGCATAATACACTCTCTGCATTTTGTCCTGCAACTGTGGAGACCATGCCCTTCGCACACTTGATGACCAAGCGAATCTGGGCAGTACCAAGATTGTTTTGAGTCATGGCAGGGGTTGAAGACTTTCTCTGTTATTGTGCCTTAGCATACCTTCCTGCCTTCCTACTGCATTATTCGTGCACTTGTCTTCTTTCATGTTTAGCGTGCGAAGTATGTGGTAGAACTTGATGTTTTCAAAGTGATTGAGGAGGAGTTTGATGCGCTCAATGTGTTGCTGGAGGTTACTGTTGGGGGATCGCTGATTGTAGGTCATAAGGCGAATAACTATTGCAGAGTCCCCAAAAACTAATGCCTTTCTGATACCCATGTTTTTTAATTGTATTAGTCCTTGATATAGGGCTAATGCCTCTGCATTGTTATTTGTTTTTCTTCCCAGGCTCCATTCATAGCTGCAGATTTCATCCCCAAACTTATTTAATATCACTCCTCCTGCTCCTGCTTGGCCTGGGTTTGACTTTCATGCACCATCAAAGTATAAAGTTGGGCAGTTACTGCTCTGAATCCACATCTTGTAATCCTGAACTGGTAGTCTGATTTCCCACTCCCTGGCTTGTGCTTGCTGCTGTCTGTCCGTTCTCTGAGTCTCCTGATGTTGACCTGGCCGGTCCAGTATGTGCCTGATAACTGATCTTTCTTCCACTGAGTAATCTGTTGCTTGGATTTTTCCTTTATACTTTGCTGCTATTGTCTCTTGCGCCATGGTGTGGGCATTGTTGCATGTCATTTGAACATTGCTCTCTTTGTTTTGGAAGATCTTTTTGTTTCTTGTGAGCCAAATTCTCTAGAGTAAGTTATGAGGAATGATAGCCCAAATTCTTTTAACAATCTTGCTCCTCTTGTCTTTCCATTGGCAGTTCTTTTTCCATTCGTATATTGTCTCTGAAATGTTCTGCTGGGGTTGCCAATTTATATTGCCCAAGAATGACAATTTGATCCAGCATCTCTTGGCGAAGGGGCAGTCAAGGAACAAGTGTTGGATTGTTTCCTCTGCTGAGCAACAGTTGGGGCATCTTGATGGACTGTTGATCCCTCTCTTTCTTAAGTTTTCAGCTGTGAG
Source organism: Pinus taeda (assembly GCA_000404065.3). Lineage (NCBI taxonomy): Eukaryota > Viridiplantae > Streptophyta > Pinopsida > Pinales > Pinaceae > Pinus > Pinus taeda. Next base: position 13,439 of record APFE031594706.1, on the reverse strand, counting down.
GACTTTGCCTTTTAGCAGCAGCAAGGTGAAGAATTTGATTTTGGGGATAGCCTCAGATTTCCAGATAATCCGCCAATGGTTCCAAATGGGGATCTGATAAGTGCTATTGCAGATATAGTGATGCCCAGACTTGATGGTGTAGCTTGAACCCGTGGGGTCCCATCGAAATCCGTCTGCTGCTCCTTTTTTTATGGGGGCTCTGTTCTGAAGATTATTTTGGAGGGCTTTGAGGCTTGCTTCTAAAGCTGATGGAGTGGCTGGAAAATCCCAATTAGTCCAGGCACCTATGTCTACATCCCATTTCGATATTTGGTCTAGCCTCTGGATGCCTTTACAATTGAGATGGTGTATGATGGGGATGGCTTCTTCAATTGTATTTAGAGGTTGAAGACCCATTATCTTGTCAGTGGCATAGTTAATGTTGTCCCCTCCTCCAGGGATCTTTGAGGTGTTTTGTTTGAGGAAGGGGATTGCTTTCTTGCAGAGGTGCCAAATTTTGGTGGAATCTCTATTGGGAATGTCCATTTCAAGAAGTCTTTTCCTTTTGCCATTGAGGTATTTGCTTTCTATGACCTGTTTCCACCAGGCTTTTGGCTCATTGATTAACCTCCAGGCCATTTTGATCCCAAATGCCAAATTTAGGATTTTGGGGGCTCTTATTCCCAGACCACCTTTGTCCTGAGATTGGATTACACTTTTCCAACTGACCATATTAAATCTATTTTTTTCTTTTTTCCCTGCTTGCCATAAGAAATTTCGGAGGGCAATTTCCAGTTTATGATGAAAAATAGCAGGAGCTTGATAAAGAGTAAATCGGTATAGAGGTAAGGAGGATATACCTGATTTGAGGAGAATTATCCTGCCTGCTGGATTGAGCCATTGGGTTCCCCATTGCTGAACCTTCCTCTTGACTTTGTCTATTATTTCATTCCAAGTAGCTGCTTTTAATGGTCCCAGACTGACTGGCATCCCAAGGTAGGTAAAGTGGTCCCAGTTTGCTTTATAGGCAACTCCAAAGATGTTGGCGATGCTGTGTGCAGTTTGGTTGGAAATATTCCAGCCATAGATGCAACTTTTGTGAAAGTTGACCGCTCCCCCTGAGTACTCCATAAATTGGTCGAGGAGAGTCTTGAAGCACCTTGCAATGGTAGTGGATGCTCCTCCAATCAAGAGAGTGTCGTCAACAAATTGGGAGTGGTTGATGTTCTTGACTCCGTTCCCGAATTTGATGCCAGAGATGAGGCCAACTCTTCTGTTGTGTTCTAGAGCACTGCTAAAGGATTCAGCCATAAGAATGAAAAGATAAGGGGAGAGAGGGCAGCCTTGCCTTAACCCTTAGGAGGATTGGAAGGCATCACAAGGGCACCCATTAATCAGAGGCGATATCCAAGGGCCTGATATGCAGGCGGCAATGGTACTGATAAAGGCAGAATTGAATCCCATTTTCCTCAAGACAGCGAACAAGAAGGAATGTCTTACCCGGTCAAAAGCATTGGCTAAGTCGATCTTGAGAACGAAACCGTTCTCTTGCCTAAATGTGTTGGAATGAATGGCTTCTTGGACCAAGGTTATTGTGTCATGGATTTGCCTATTAGATAGGAAGCCCCCTTGATTTTCAGAGATAAGGGATGGAAGGAGGGGCTGGAGTCTAGAAGCTATGATTTTTGTGAAAATCTTATATGAGGAATTACACAGAGAAATTGGTCGAAACCTAGAGAAGGATGTGGGACGATTTTCCTTGGGAATGAGGGCAAGGAAGGTTGAGTTTGTGAAGCCCCCCATTTTCCCTTTTCTTTGGATTCCCCTCAACATCTTTGCCAGGTCTTTTCTTATTAAATGCCAATGATCCCTGTAAAAATTGATTGGGAAACCATCTGGGCCTAGAGACTTATCCGGTTGCAGGGTCCAGATAGCTTTCCTGATTTCCTCCTCCGTTATTTCTCGATTTAGACTGTCATTCACCTCTTGAGAAATGCCTTTCGGAAGATGCTGCAACAGCTCAGCGTAGTCGGTTTCTTATTGGTTTTCAGTAAGAAGGCTTTTGAAGTGAAGGGAGGCAGCCCTCTTGATGGATTCTTGATTGTTATGTTGGCTGCCTTGATTATCAGTAATAGCATTTACATTGTTACTTATCTTCCTGACTGTGGCTTGATTGTGGAAGTAGGCAGTGTTTTTGTCTCCTTTTAGCCATAGTTGTCTTGATTTAATTCTCCACTTGGTTTCTTCCGCTCTCTTGATGTGCATTAGCTACCCTTGTATTTCCCATTCCTTGTTTTTTAGCTGGTGGGTAAACCCTTGATCTTCAATTTGTTTCTGGGTTTCCTCCAAGTCTTGCTGTATTTTTTTTTTAATCTTTTCTGGCTGTTGATAGCTGACTTTTGCCCAGTCTTTGAGAGCTTTTCTTGTGCTTCTGATTTTTGTCTCCCATATATGGCTAGGAGAGCCTTCTACATGATGTTTCCAGGAGGTTTCTATGATAGCTTCAGCCTCTGCATTGTTTCTCCACAGTGGATTGTACCTGAACGGGATTGTTCCCAGCTGAGAATGGGAATCCATCGTTAGGAGGATGGGAAAGTGGTCTGAGGCCGTGGCACTGAGAATTTTTGTGTGACCCGCAGCAAAGGAGGAAAGAAGGGAGATGTTAACCAGAATTCTATCCAATCGTTCCATGATATTGCCTGGTCCCAACCTTCTATTATTCCAGGTGTATTTTCGTGTTTTTGGGATAATATCAATCAATTCGTGTTCAGACATTATTCCTTCCAACTGACTTCTGAAGGGGTCGTGGGTGAAATTGCCCCCTCTTTTCTCATTCGCGTGGAGGACTAAGTTAAAGTCTCCAGCTAGTATGATATTTGGGTTCTGCTCGTTATCTATATCTTCTTTCAGATCCTTCCAACACTGTTCCTTTTCTCGATAGTGATTGGGGATGTAAACATTGTAAATGATGAGGTCACAGCTCTCATCTTTGTTACTTAGATTAGTCTTCAACCAATTTTGATTGAGAAAGGATGACTTGAAATCCCAGTGTTGATTATTCCACATGGTAGTAATTCCTCCAGATGCTCCTTTGGAGTTGCTGCTGGCCCCTGAGAAGTTTTTTTGGGCATCTACAATTCTCTGCATTTCATTTTGACTTTGTTTGGTTTCTTGTATCAACATTATTTCAGGTCTTTCTATTTGGAGAAGATCTCTTAAGGCAGCTGATTTGGAGGGGTGCCCCATGCCCCTGCTGTTCCAAGATAAAAGCTTCATCATGGGGCATTCGAGCGAGGAGGTGCTTGCCTCTCGTGGTCTTTTCCTGCTGTTTCTTTTTCTTGGGATCCTGTCATGAAAGATTCCATAGGGGATTGGATCCCCAGGGCAATATCTTTTTGAGTGCTTTCTTCCCGATGCTGTTTGGCTGACTTTCTTCCTGGTCCAATCTTCTTATGGAGATCACTTGAAGTTCCAATATCTTTTGAAGAACTTCTAGTGGTTCTAGGAGTGGGAGGGTCAGAGGAAGGCTGAGAGAGGATCGAGGTGATCAAGGGAAGATCAGACAATTCAAAGGAGGGTTGTTCAGATTGAGGATCATCAGAAGATAAAATAAGGAAAGGGTTGGAGGATGAGGGGAAGGAAGGTTCTTGGGAAGGGCCCGAGGGTCTGGGGTGTGGAGAATTGGGGTGGAGGGAGGAAGGGCCCGGATGTTCAGAAGATGGTTCAGGTTTGGACGGGGGAGCTGCTTTCTTTTTTTTCACAGTTTCCCATTGTCCTCCTTGGTCTTCAGTTTCCAAGTTGGTTACTTTAGTGCATCTATTAGCAAAATGACCGTATTCATGACATACCTTGCATTTAAAGGGTATTTGCTCGTAATCTAGCTGTTGTATGTAGCTCCATTCATCCACCTTCAACTTGATGTCTTCCGGCAGTCCTTTCCCGAGGTCCACTTCTACGCAGATCCTTGCACAGGCTTGCATGTTGTCTTTGGGCTCACTTCTGTCAATGTATTTTCCTACTGCATTCCCGATTGCTTTGACCGATTCATCTCCCCAACAATGCAAGGGCAGATGGGGAAGACAGACCCATACTGGAACCGCATTTGGGATGTCTAGCTCTAGATCGAAATCACGGGTCCACTTGTTTAGATATAGCCCTCGAGATTCCATGAAATAGGGCCCGTTCCTGAATATCAGGTCCTTATCTGCTTTGGCTTCAAAATGAAAGGTATAATAACCTTTGCCACAGAAGCGAATTGAAATTTTTCCTTGTATTTTATCGGACCAGTTCCTTTCCACCCATCTTTGAATTGTTCTTGGTGAAGGCCATAAGCCTGTAAACTGTCCTATGAGTCCTTTTTCTGCTAGTGATAGCGCTGCCATTCGAGGAAGTGATGGAGGCAACTGAACTTCTTGGAGAATATCCAGCTTCTTAACAAATTTTGAAGTTGTTGGTTTAGCTCGGGCAGGGGGAACAGACTTTACCAGATCAGAGAAGGCTTTCTTCGCATCCCCATGGGAAGGATCTGATTGGGCCATGCCTGAAGCCATGGCACGGAATGCAGGCCGCAGCAGCAACTCGGAGAACTCCTAGGTCTTCACACTCCAGCTCCGCTCTGCTCCGCGATCTCTTTAATTTTCGACACATTACTACGTGATATCATAATATATTAGGAGCTGGAATATTTGGTATTTTTATGAAGGGCCTATGTAAGGTTTAACATTTACACTTTATAATACATAAGGTAATTACCCTTGTTCATAACATTTCTTTTATTTGTTTTTCTATACTTGTACAATTATTTAGTAATGCAATGGGAACTCTTTTTGCAGCATTGTAACATATCACTAGATATTTTTTCATTATGCTTATCCTAAAGAAGAGTTTTCTCCAATGTCAATGAACTATAATTATTTGTGCATTATGTTTAGTAAAATAGAGTTCTATTTGTGCACCATGCTAATTAGTTATTGGATAATTTTTTTTTTGTAGAATTTTATATGCCATTATTTATCATTACAAAGTTCATTTCTCCTTGAATAAATTTATTTTTTCACCTTTTGTAATAGATTAATTTATTTTGGTGGGGATAGAAATATGCCTATTTAATTTACTATTTTTCTTTAATGACATTTCTATAGGATTCTTTTACTTTTTCTACTTCTACATTATGAAACTTGATATAACTCATTAACTTGGAAAAAGTTTTGTTTGTGCAGTTCATAATTGAAGCTTTTTGCCCCAACTTGTAACAATGTTTGCTTTGTGAAATTACTAATAACTCATTAGAAGAGCTAATTTTGGATGTTCTTACCTTGAGTTTCAAGAATTTTTCTTTCTAAAAGCTTTTGAATGTTTATATAGCCACCTAATAAATCAAACTAATATTTTTCTTTTCTAATTTACTCATTGTTGAGGCTACATCATGGTCATGTCAAAGAATAAGATCCACATAGGGAGGGGAATTGAAAGTGTGACTAGGAGTGCCTGACCTCAAAGAATTCATGAACTAGAAGATGATTTCTTTAATATGATGTGGGTTTGTTGATTTGTGGCCTTAGAATTAGTTTGATTTCTTTAAAATGGTGTGGGTTTTTTCTTTGTGGCCTTAGGATTAGTTTGAGTGGCTTAGACTGTATCTTCCACAAAATAATTGATTGCTTTAAAATTATGTAGGTTTGGTGTTTTTGGGCCTTAGGACTAATTGTTGGAATTGGTTGGACTCCATCTTCTGCAAAAGAGTTAAGGGTACTATATTAAATTTAAGTAGAGGAGAATGATATAACAATCACATGGGTATTACATGAATTTTAGTTGGAGGGGTATTTAATGTGAATTCAGACCTAAGGTATCAACATTTTGTCATTGAATGTTTACAAGTAACATGAATTTATTAAAAAATTGGCGAGAAATTAGTTTGTCTTTTAATATGGGGTAATTCAAATGATCATTAGTGATAGTGCATGTGAAAGTGAAAAACATCTTCTCCAAAGCTTATGCAATTTAACGTAATTATTCTAATTCACCCAATATTTCTTACCTCTTTGACTGAATTGTACTAATTAACAGCTAAAAAATATCAATACATAAAAATCATCCTCATTTTCTTTATATTTCAATATCCATATTCAATTAACTGGAAAAAAATCCTATTTTTAGCACTCAACTCATATCCTTAGTTTTTAAAATGCTTCATAACTACCATCTTACACAAAACAAATTTTATCAACCAAATAATCGAACATTCAGTTTATCAACCTGAAATATATTGTATTTTCCCACATCTCACAATTCAGGAAAAAAAATACAAAGAAGACACATCTCACAATTCAGGAAAAAAAATACAAAGAAGAGTATAAAGCAGATGAACAAATGATAATAGGCATCTTTGCGCTTGGGGCAATGACGCAGCTAGTGAGGTAAAACCGAGGCGCGTCAATTGTTGGTTGAAAACTATTTCCAATCCCCCTCGTTGGCCTCGGCTAGGCCTTGGCCTCCGAGAATTTTTGGAGGGCTCACATTTTGGTCGGGCTCCAAATAATTCAAATTTTCAAACTGGTAGCAAACTATATTTTCAAACTCGTAGCAAACTATAAATACAGGAGATGAAATTTGCATGGCTGGGCTTGCTGCTTAAGTTATAATCTTGTCCTCTATCGAATTTGTTGGCCTATGTTAAATTCGGGAAGATATTTCAGGCCTGGGTGGAGAACATTACATGGATGGGAATGGCTGTCGAGTTGAATTCTTATATTGTCCTGTATGTCCTGTATCGCATCTGTTGCAATATGGTTAGTCCGGTAAGAAACTTCTTATATTATATGGTTAGTCCGGTAAGATATTTCTTAATGGATGTGGATGAATATTCTTGTTACTGGAATACCAATATTCCAAGAGAACTTGCATCACAGCTATTATTATAATTTTTTTGGTTTTCTTTCAAAGCCATTTAGTTTACAATTCTAGTAGGTGTTATCTATTCATTATTTTGGTAGAAAACATTTCAAAGCCATTTAATTTATAATTTTAGTATAGGTTATATATTCATTCATTCTTTATAAAACATTTTAATTGTGGTAAGTTATGCCCATCAATATCAACTTTTGTATGGAAGCATTGGCATTGGTCATGGGATTGGAATTCAATGAATGGCTTTGCCACAGTGATACACATGTAATGTGATATGTTTATATCGCAATGTGCTGTGCTAGTGATATGAGTATGATTTTAAGTTTAGTGAAAAAATAAATTTTGCCACAGGTTATCCTTTCTAAATAGTGTTTTCAACATGTAGTCTCATCAACTTGGATATGTGAATGAATGAAAAACATACTGAGGAAACATGGAGTACTTTCTTATTCCCTATTTTTTTTTCACTTAAGAAATGCCTCTCTCATATGGGCCTTGCCAATGTATAATCTAAACAATTAATAGCAACACTTGACAAAAGTCAACCCTATAGAGTCTATAGAAACAATCTCAATAGTAGAATGCTCAAGGAATCTTTGGTCTAGCTAATGTCAATATTGCTGCTCTAATCTTCAACTATTTTGTGGGTGAAATCAAAGAAAGAACCTGTAGTGGTTCCCCATTCAGAACAACCAATTTCAAACAACTTGGTTCTAGAGATTTTATTTTCCCTAGAATTGTAGCATATAAAAAAAATTCTCAACACTTTGGGATCTCTTCACTTATTTGACTCTTTCAAATAATGAGCTCTTTGAATTGGTTCCCAAAAGACTCAACACATTGGCTCTCATTGCTATTAGTTTTTTCAATAATAACTTAAACAACCCTATTTCCAACTCACTTATGAGTGTTAGAAAGAGGGCAAGTCTTTTAGGAAATTCAAGGACTTGAGTTAATATTTTGAGTAGCAATGATAAATTGGAGATTGTTCTGCTTGTTTCTATGCTCATAAGAACTGATTCTTATTTATCTCTGGAATGATAGTTTTTAGATGGGATTTTTGTCATCATAAAAATTATCGTTCAAATTATCTTTTTCTTAAATTTGGATTCAATGTAGAAGAGCTTTCAGTTTTTATTCAAAGATGGAGACAATGTAATTGGAAGTGGGGCATCTACCCATGTTTATTGTACCAACCTACTCACAATGAAATTGTGGAGTAAAACACTTCTTATAAAATAAAAAACTAAAAGTAACAAAATTAACCATGTCTATAAACAATGTAAACATGTTGACGATAAATTTTTAGTTAATCCCATTATAGGCTTTTTCAAAGTCTTTATTTAGGAAAGAATTCTGTTTTCCTAAGTTAAGAATATCATATTCAAAATAAATGTCTATATTTGACTCATAGGTTATTTATGAGATTTATAAGGGTAGGAATTTCCAACTCCACTGAAGGTTGACACAATGCCACCTACATGTTATTCTATTTTTTCCATTGGTTCATTAATTTAATGTTTTTAGTTCCTCTAAAAGTTATATCTTTCATTGAAAAAATATTCTTTCAGATGGAGAGTTGTCGCAACCAAGAGAAAATTAATTTTAGCTATGGTAATGAGAGCATCGTATTTGTTTCTAAGTCAAATTTGGCAATGACTTTCACAACATTATGGTATCTAAAATTACAAGAGAAATGAACCATCTCTGAGTGGAAGACTCTTCATACACCCACTTTTATAATTTGAGGTGTTTGGGTGCATAATGGTGATATAATTATCTTACATAGAAGAAAAAGTTTTTTAATGTCCTCAACTTTTAATTTGATTCTTGTTTTCTTAAAGTATAGCCTAAGATACCAAATTATAACAATTACTTCATGCACATGTTATAAAAGTCAATGTCTTCAATGGATGTTTTAGTTGCCCTATCCACTGATTTTATTGCTTGAGCATTCGAGATTTAGACACCATTTATTCATATTACCCTTGTGTTGAATCCTAATTCACCTTTTCATTTTATTTTCTTCTTTTTTTTGTGGAATTAGAATGATGATGGGGTTAAGACTTTAGTGGAATATTCAATTGGCTTAGGGTTTTAGTTTACTCATCCTACCCATAATAATTTTGTGCAGCTTGGCTGTATGAGCCCATTAAAAACCACCATAAATCCTTTCATCAATAATTATGGATGTCATATTGGGAAGCTCATCTACAACTAAAATGCCATGCTCTTCTTCTCTCATCATTGTGTTTTCTTTTCAAAATGTTAGGATGTCTCTCAATCACAAGAGACAAGGCTATGTCAAGCCTCATTGACGCCTAAGAGCCCCCCATGCCAAAAGGTTAAACTAGCTTGTTCATTAATGCAATTTGATATTGTTTGTGTAATCATATGTTTCATTCTAATTAGAGGATTCTCCATCATGTTCACATTATTGAGGATTATGTCTGTTATTTTTGTTTCTATTGTTGCATACAATTTGGTATGAAATCCATGACACTTCTAGGGCTAATTTTTTTTGTGGCTTGGAGAGTCTATAATGGAATGTGGCTTAGAGAGTCTATAATGGAATATATTTTAATGGAATTCAATCCATGAATTTCTCAAGTGGTAGTTGAGGGGACGGAGAGTGGTCATGAGAAACACATAATAGGAAGATCAAGAACCTGAAATCATACCACCACATAATCTCAAACCTAATTGTGGCATTCTCATTTCTCCTTCCCACAATTATTGGTTAGACTTCTAGTAATTTTTTAGCAATGTAGTAATATTTTCTTTAAATAATGAAGTTGCAAGGAAAAATAATATTTTGACACCTTCCAAACCATTTGAAAATCCCCTATAAATTTTTTTTATACCCAATACTACTTTCACTTATTAGCCCTACTTGTCATAGGATTCCCTAACCTATACCAATAGGTTATTGGAATAGAAGAATTCTTTTATATATATTTTAGATTTGTAATGATTGTGAGTGAGAGTGAGATTATCACTGTGCTACAAATTTAGATATTTTTTTATGTGGTTGTAAAAGTTGATGGACTTGGTACACATTGTTCTACATTATTTTAGGTTTATGTTTTGGATAATGTGTTAGTAATATTTTAATAGCTAGCCACTTCCATCTTTTTAAGTAGTGGTATCAACCTATTGGAATGAGAATCTATGTGGAACTTAAAAATATCAAAAAGTGTTCTACCAAGAATTTTTAAATAGTTGTTTCTT
>APFE031594704.1:60389-99639 GCA_000404065.3 Pinus taeda | reverse complement strand
GTGTTTTAATACATATACGCGGGTTGGGTATATATGAACCCGCGTATACACGCGTTTAACTCAGGGAAATGTCGCGTACAGGGAATAAAACAATGTTTTTTAGATTTTGGACCAAGTTTGGAAGGAGGGGTTGCCCTAGGCCATGAGTGTAGCATCACAAACCATAATAGTGAGATTTGGAGCTATAACATTGGTTCAAAACCCTACCTGATGAGAGCATCTCAGATTTCCAGCAGTTCGTCAGTGTTTTCCTCGACAGGTGGATGATCGGGAAAAACCTTTTCCTTATTATAGAAGAGTATAATAAGCTAAAAAGATTGCCAGGGGAGGACAATACAATAGTTTTCAGCCAGATTTAACCAATTTTATTATTCAATGCCAGTTGAAATAAGGCCTACTCCTAGATCTGCTCTCTTGCACTATCCGGGTGCCTTTGATCCGGAGATGGAGTTTCAGCTGAGAGAAAGGGATATTGCAATGCTTCATGAGATGAAAAACAGTGCAGTAAATGTAGGGGCACATCTGCTGATCCGACGGGCAAGGTTGAAAGAAGAAGAGATGAAAAACATAGATCTGGTCGAATCAAAATCTCTAGAGGTGAAACTTGACATTTTGGTAAGTGCAGTGGAAAAGATGATGGACAAGATCAACGCAAGGAATGATTATGATGTTCTAGCTCATGGCTTGCTGATTGAAGAAGAACAAGTTGCTACTCCGAAACATTTTGTTTCTTATCCTAGTTGTCATAGATCTGATAATGATTGTTTTGTAGATCACCTTGGCGAAGAAAGAAATGTTGATATGACCTGCATGCTTGATGATATGTTTTATATTGATGCTTTGCCTCAGTTTGATCAGTATGATGATGATTATGTTCTCCAAACAGAAGCTACTATTGCAGATGAACAAGCAGCTAGTTTGTGGGAGGAAGAAGTTCATTTTTAGCAACTTGAATACAATGTTCAGCCATCACATATCAGCTATGAAAGTGACGAAGAAAGTGCAACAAATTTTGAAGTAAGTGAAGGATCTTTGCCTTTTTGTTTTGATTCGTTTTAGTTCATCAGAGATAACTACCATGCAATCATAAATCAAATGTCAACAAGTCTTGATTTGAATCATCTTGAGAGCAATGAAAATTTTGTTCAAGAATTCTCATATTCAGATTTGCAATCCTCGAAAGCCATTGATTGTCAAGTTGCAGCTGAAGACTTGGAAGTGGACACACATGATTTAATGATTCAAGGTGACTGCGTACCATTCTATTTTGAATCATTTCAGTTTTTGAAGGGTAGATTGGATAGTAAATCTTCAAATGAACAGCCTATAACCAATCAACAATCTCTCAGTGTTAATGTTGAAGATGAGACAGATAACAAAATTCTTGAGCAGCCTGTAGCATCAGATTTGCAGCCACCAAAATGAAATTGAAGGGCAGATTACAGATGAAGGTGTGGAAGATGAAATACATGATTTGATGATCCAGGAAGATTCTATACCCTTTTGTTTCGAAACATTTCAGTTTATAAGGCAAAATCTTCGTAAAATCTCTCAAGAAAAAGATGAACAACTAGAATGATGTCATACATTTTCAATGGATACATTATAGAAGTCTTCTCAAGTTTTTGATGATCCTATTGCACGTGTGTTGGATGATGTTTGCTGTAAAAGTTTTCCTTCATTAGCTAACCATGTGCCGGAAAAGAATATTGATGATAATCTTCTTCAAAGGTCGCCTTCATTCTCTTGTTTAACAAATTTTTCATTACAAATCCCTCATCAAGGTTTGCAGTCATATGAGGAGATTGATGAAGGAGACTTTTGTTCTATTTGTAATCAACAACGGAGTTTGGTTTTTCATGAATTTCAGGATCCTTTTGATAGCTTGCTGCAATCACCAAAGAAACACAACACAAATGTGAGGGAAGTCTTTATATCAAGCTATGAAGATTACTTGAACCAGAGCTATGTTTATGAAGATCCTTTCATAGTATTCTTGCAGTCATCCAGTCAATTTGCGCTTTGCAAGTTTATCAGCAGTCAGCTTGAGTTCAAATTTCCATGGGAGTTGCCTTTCGATTCTTTCCTTTTCCTACGCATCAGAAAGCATGTGGGAAGAAATCAAATAGCAGCTAGGAAGCTTACATGGTTACATTCGTTGTTCCATTTCACTTGATTAGGTGATGAATGGAAAAATTAGAGTAGGTTGTATTGAATAAGCTTCATATTGAGTATATTTCCAGTTTGTCGGTTGTGTTTAAGTATCGAGTTAGTTCTTAGTTGAGTGAGAGTCAATTTGTGTCCTCAAGTCATCAGTTTTTAGTCATGCATTTCAACTTGAGTTTTTGACTCCATTGCTCAATGGATGAAGGCACTGTTTAGCACTTCCAGAAATCTACCGTTCTTGGCACCTCCAAGGAGCTACCATCCCCATTGGAGCCAATGTTAGTGTCAGCCTTTGTAGCTTTCCTCCAGTGATCAAATATGCTCTTACAAAGTGGTCCCAAAGTGTCAAGGTCAAATTTTGTCATTTCAGTAAGTCTTCAAGCAAAATTTGGTCACTAGGCATTAGGTCTAGGGTTTGTTTTCACTCTTTTCAAAATTTTCCAAATGTCGGTCCATATCACCATTTAGCTTAGTGTACCATCATTCAGAGGGTTTTCATCATCATGTCAAATTCCATTAGGTCATTTTACACCTTGTTCATGCCTCAGTTGCGCCTAGGCAAGGTCTTCCCTCTCCTAGGGTTTTGAAGGCGATTTCTCTTGGATGGCCAAATCATTAGAAAAACTTGTATCCAGATGTTCATACACCTTCCCCTATCCTTCATGTACCTTATCAAACACTTCCCATCACTGAGATTCCCCAAATTCTTCATTTTTCCACAAACCCTAGTTACTTGCTACAACCTGGCAATTTTCTAGGCTAGGCCTGTGTTTTTCCCTTTTGGACCCCTTCCCCTCGCTCAATCTTTGAGATTCCACTTTCCCCCGCTTCCTAACATCCATCCCTACTTCCAAAAATTTATCCAAGAATTTAGAAGCCGCTTATCCCCTTCATTTCGCTTCATTTCGACAAAATCCCTTGTTTCACACATCAAGACAAGTTTCACTCAAAAGATGTTTCAGAGCAATCAAAGATGAATTTTGGAAAATGGAGAGAGGTTGATGTCCACAACATGACAACAAAGAAAAACCTCCTTCACATTTTACACAGGTGTCATGGTTTTAGAGAAATTTCAAAAATATCGTTGCCTCAAGAGAATCGAATGCACCTCTGGAGTGACCTTGGGAAAATCAAATTGTATCCTAGCTTGGTTGGTCAAATGAATTTCTTGATGCGTTAAATGAGAACTAGACATAAATATCTTTCCAATGAGCTATCATGAGCTCAATTTGGAGTTTAGGAAGGCATTCACAAGTTGACTGGAACAACACTTTGCCTTCAGGCAGCCTCATTTGGCACATTTTGACCAGTCTTGGGAGATTTGATTTTTGACAAAGAAAATGAACTCCAAATTGAAAAATTCTAGTTGTGCTGGAAAGTAGACTCAAAGAAATTTCCAACAAGCTATCCTGCACCCGATGTTGACACTGGGAAGGCCTCCAAAAGCCTCCTTCAAAATTCACTATGTAGTTGGGTGCGCGCTACGCATTAGGGTGGGCACGCTACGCGTCAGGGGTGCGCTACGCATCAGCGTGATTTTCTCAGTGTAATTTTGTTCACGCGCTACATGTTAGAGGGGTGCTACGCGTTGGGAAAGGTGTGCTACGCGTTGGGTTTCTTTCCCAATAAACTGCCAGCAAGCTACCAAATCTTCTTCTCTCTCAAGAAAATTTCAGGTAGGCCTCTCCTCCATGGCTAGTTTTAGTTTTGCAAGATGAATGAGAAATTAATATGTTAAAATGCCATGAAAATGAGAAGTCAAAACCTTACATCACTGTGGAAGATTTAAAGACTTAATGGTGCTAGGGTTTCAAAATATTTTTCTGTCCAAGGTTGCCCATTTTTTATCCCTCTTTTCCCTCATCTTCATCAACATTCTCCTTCAAATTTTCCCATAAAATTTTATAATCTTCCTCTCTAAAATCCTTAAAACCTGCTAAATTCCCAAACCGTACTTCCACCTTAAAGTTCCACAATATTATCTCTCGTGACTTCTTCACGGTGCCACAGCCACCCCCTGAGATTGTCCATGATGAGGGAGGGCCTTCACATTAGTTTCACATTCCAGAGCCCGAGCATGTCAGCACTCCAGCATTCGTTACATATCAGAGAGGCCGCACAGCCTTATTTGCATCTGCACGGTGAGTATTATCTCCACACCAGGTGGAAGGGGTCTCGCCTTCTTCGTCAGCACAACGAGTGTTATCTCCACATCAGGTGGAAGGGGCCTCGCTTTCAACATCAGCACAGGTACAAGAGAGAGGCAAGCAACCCATGATTGATGAGGGGCCATCAGGTGATCCGGACATACACATCATTGACCTTGACATCAGTCCTCCTAGCTCAGAGCTAAAGGAGATCATTCAGCAACAAAAGGCTGAAAATCACTTATTACAGCAGAAGTTGGAAATGGCAAGTTGGACAATCACATACTTAGAGCAGCGCAACAAGCAGTTAGAGGATGAACAAACTCTAGATGAGTTGCAGAGGATCCGAGAAGACCGGCACTTGGCTCGCAAGAGACCCAGTGATTTGACACCTAATGAGCAAGGGTCTATGCTCATTCGGGTGAACACTCATTTAGAAAAGTTGATAGCCAAGGAAAACATGGACAAAGATATGCTCCGCCACATGAAGAATCATTATTGAGCCCGCATGCATGTGTGCAAAGCAAAAATGAAGGTACTCAAAAGACGATTGGCCAAGGCACTAAAACGGAGGAAAAGGCCCGATCCACTTCAAATTTTGGCTTAAGCCACCTTGAAGGAGCATGGTGCTCAATGATACACCCCCAGCTCAAAATTCAGAAAATTTGGAGCAATTTTGGTCAATTTTGAATTTCTTTTGTTAAAAACAGGTTTTTGCCCTCAACGCGTAGCACGCCGCGCGCTACCCTTATGTTGGGGAGGTCCATTTCACGAAAACTCAGCATTTTTGGATTTTTCATGACAAAATACACTTTCTTAGCCACTTCCAAGACATTTCATTGAGGTTTGGGCCCCCAAAAGGTCAAAAAACAAGCAAAAAATGACCTTCTGCCACTTTTTGGACACACAAGAAGCAGTCTTGGGAGATTGCATTTTTGGAGGGGAAAATGGGCACCAAATTTAGAAATTCCACTTGGGCGGGAGAGTAGAAATCCAGACCTTTCCAACAATCCCACTTGAGCCTCATTTGGATGTTGGGAAATTCCCCAAAAGTGGGCTCAATGGCGTGCTACGCGTAGAGAAATGGCGCGCTACACATCAGGGAAATTTTCCAGTTTTTCATCTACAGCTAAGGACAACGCAGATTTTGACTAGTTTTGACTTTTCATGGGATTTTTCAACCTCTTTGATGTAACTAATGTATTTTCATGATGACATGACACTTTTTTACCTATTCTAGAAGATTCATTCATAAAATAGCAAAAAATTAATGAATGATTTGGTTTCGTAACTTATAGAGGCAAGTTGTTTTGATTGCCTAGATTGTAGTGCTCAGTTTAGAATTGGTTGAAACAGCTGCTAGGATGATGAGATTGACCCCTAGAGGTAAGGAAATGTGTTATCTTGCCTATATTATGTATATTCTTATTCGTTTTCATGGTTGGACTCTGGGGATAGTTTTGAGACCATATTGTACATATTTTACCAGCATTTTTGGCAAAGGAAAGACCAGGGTTTTGCAGCACTACTTGGGATCCATGTGGCTTTATGTCTTGATGGTGTGTTTCTTTCAGTACTTGTAATTTTTTTATGTGCATCATTATCTCTATTGAATCTTCTCGTATTAAGCAAATGAAGTGTTATTGTAGAATCCATGAAATTGCTATGCTCTACCTTTAAATTTGTTTAATATTCTATGTTTTCTTCAGTTTAAGGAGAATCCTTGAGACCCCTTGCTCTCCTTAGCCTCTCACCAGTCTGATCTATCCATATCACTCGCTTTAAGGCATCAAAGCAATTGCCTATCTTGCCCTAAGTGGACCTCTGCAAAAATTGTGCCTCATCCCAGCACCCAAAATTGCCTTTCCCTTGATTTCAACAAAATCATAAAAAATCAATCCTAAACTCTTTGTACTTAATACCTAGCCTAAAATCAATCATCAATTCGGTCATCTCGAGCCTTCTTGATTACCTTTTGCTGAGTTTGACCCGGAGAGAGCCCTCTCCTGTCCTCGTAGGGCTAGCTACGAGTCTGAGCGTGCTTTGATGTGGCCTTGAGTCTTGCCTTATTTCAGCCTAAGGCAGATTTGAGTGCTAACAAATAACATAACTTTTCGCTAAGTGACACAATTTTCTTCATGGGGAAAAAGGGAGGGGAAACTTCAAAGTCTGAATATATATAATAATATCTCCAACTAAGAATCTTGTGAAGAAATAAGAAAATTATGCTCATCAGGGAATGATTCCTCATAAACTGTTTCTTCCTTACAAGGCAACTCTGAAATGAATTTTGTAAAGACTAACGATTTCTTAGATTTTCTTGACAATAACTCGAGATAAAACTCTTGTAAAATAAAAATCCATTTGTTACATTCCCCCCAATCACTTTTCTACTAAGAAAAAACTAAAGTGGATTGTAAACCGCTAAGACAAAAGTTTTCCTAAAAAGAATATAGTGTGTAAGTCACTGGACAGCATGAAAAGCTGCCAAAGATAATTTCTCTAGAGGAAAATATCATAGTTTATGACCTACCAAGCCTCAGCCTAGATAATAAATCACGTGCTGGCAGAGAGCATCAGCATCATCTTGGTGAACCAGAATAATAATAATGGTTGATTCTACCACAATGAGATATAAGAGAAAATCCATGCTATAATCGGGTGGACTCAATAATGGAGGAGAGGTCAATTCCTTTTTCAAAGCATCGAATAAGCATTGAGTGAAATTATCCCATAGAAATGGAACTCCTTTCTGTAGCAATCGCATAAATCCCTTTGTAATCTCATCTTAATTTATGATAAATATCCTCAAGAAATTGACTTTCCCTTGGAGACTTTGAAGTTGATGGATGGTAAACAAGGGAGGAAACTGAAGTATTGCCTCAAACTTGAAAGGATCTACACGAATCCCTTAAGTAGATATGATGAATCCCAATAATTGACCGGATATGACAACGAAACGTATTTATTTGGATTCAACAAAATTTTGTAAAAATGACATTTGTCAAAAACCAATCGAAGATGATGAGGATGACCAATTATATTTTGAGAACGAGTAGCTAGGTCATCCAAATAAGCTTTGACGATATGTTTGATATCATGGAAAGCATCGGACATGGCCCGCTAAAAAGTAGCTCCAACATTTTTAAGGCCAAAAGGTATATTTTTATATGCAAAAGTACCTTAGGGGATGATAAAATCTATCTTATGTTGATCTTCAGGATAGATAGTAATTAGATTATAACTCGAGAAACCATCCATGAAGGAGAAAATATCATTTCTTGCACATTCGTCGATAATTTGATCAATAAACGGTGTGAGGAAATTATCTTTAGGACAATCCTTATTTAAATCCCTAAAGTATATGCATACGCATACCATTCCTTATTTCTTATCAATCGGGACTGGATTTGGGACCTACTTAATCAATGGAACAGTGTATATGAAACCCACCTTGAGCAACTTCTCAACCTCAGATTTGATAACTGCCACATTCCTAGGGTTTACCAGACAAAGCTTTTTCCATATAGCCTTCGCATTCACGTAAGTATTGATCTCATGTTGTACTATTGATGAATCAATTCCAGGGATTTCTTTATAAGACCAAGCAAACACATAACGTAATTCTTTAAAAAGATCAGTATAGATTTGAGTTTCTTCAGGGGAACATTCAGCTTGGATGAAAACATTCTTGATTATATTGAGATTCCTGGAGATGTTGATTGGAATAGTTTATGAAATAACAGGCATGTTGCCTTCGGCAAAAACTGTGTTGAATCCAAAGGGTTTAAAACTCTGTGAACATCACCAGTCAATGAATGACTAGACAAACTTGATTCTACTTCATGCAAGTCTGGGAGAAAATATCACCAATGATGCAAATCATCTCACGACATGTCATTACTATCATTGCTTCTAGGATTGCTTCCTTAGATGGTAAAATAGTATCAAGGAATTCCATAGAAGAAGTAGAGTCAAGAGTCCAAATTGGAGCGACATCTCCATCCAATTCCTCCGATGAAAAATGAGTATGATTAGAATATATAGAGTTGACAATAAATTGATAAGCAATTTCAGCTACGTATGTAGGATATGCCATTCCACCCACTTGCGTTTCTTCTAATGTGGTGGTAGAAGAGGGTAATGACCAAGGATCTAAAAAATAATGAGTTCTAAAAAAATCTCTTCGAGAAAGAGTCTTGGATTATGAAATGACATTTATTCGAGCAATAGGAGAAGGAAGATAAAAAGTACCCATCAATTAGGAATACATTCAAACTCCTAAATTCTCAATAGGTTGCCTGGGATTATTCATCAAGGGAATAGAGGAATTAGAGGATTCATTGTATTCTTTCAAAGAATACTCCATTTGATGAACAATAAGAGTTCTCCCTTCATGGAGAAAGCATAGGATGCAAAATAATGATGATACAATCGCATTCATTTTATAAATCCAATTTCGCCCCAATAGAAGATTATAATCCAAATTTGCATCGACTATTTCCACCTCTATATTGACCACCTTATCCCCAACACAGATAGGAAAGGTTGGAATAATTCCATGTGCCCTATGAGAATGACCATCAAATGCAGTTAATAGAGTAGTTGAAGGAACAAATTGAGGAGATCTGATAGCTTTCCAACATGTGATAGACATGACACATGTGGAAGATCCTTGATCAACTATAGTTCGAAATATATTTATCTTTCGATATGTACATTTAATTTGAAAATCCATGTGATGAGGTAGTCTCTTCTTAATATTTGAAATGTCAAATGTAACAATAAGAGATTTTTCAGATATATAGCCCTCATCGTAATGAGTAGCACACTCTTTTGTGTCAGACACGACTCGAGTACCTCTAACGCAAACATTGCACGAGGAATTTGCACCAGATATTCAACAATGGAGTAGTTCTAGGTAGCCTTGACATTAGGTTTAATCATCAAACATTTTGTATAGCCTTTTGACATCTGAGGTATAGACTCAACTACAGGCCTTTCAATATGGAACGTCTTTGAAACATCAGGAGAGGCCTTAGCCTTAGAGGACTCCGGCTCACCATAATCATGTGATCTTGTAGCAACATCAACATGAGTACTCATCATATATACATTTGATGGATTTTTCGCTTCATGGTTTCCCCTGTGGGGTTTCGAGTATTAGCATTCACACCAACAAACATTTGTTGCCCTTAGGGAAAAGGGTTAGTTAGAACTACTTGGGAGATATAAGAACTTTGTTGCACTAACAAGCATTGAGCATCTTGAATCTTAGGGAAAATATGAGTTAAATGCTCTCCATTACACAATTTGCAAGGGAACTTAACTTTGTTTTTAGACTCCTTTTTACCCTCCCTAGTATTATTACTGGGTTTGTTTCCATTACCCTTCCCATCCTTATCTTTCTTCTTACCTTTTCTCTTCTTCTTCCCATTGGATTGTTTATTTCTTTTGGGGTTATAAGATTGGACAACATTAATGGTTGAAGTTTGAGAAGGCATAGAAACTAATGACGATGCTTGAATTGAAGAAGAAATTTGTAAAGACAACTGCTGCAATTGACTTAGCAAGTTACTCATACTACTATCGATCAATCTAACAATTCCATCGGCATGGGGACCTGGCTTTGGTTTAGCTAAATCGATCTTGGATCAAGAAGAATCAAGAAAAATCTTCTCAAGAATCCCAGACTGAGAATATACAAGCTCTAATTGTTGGGCTCTAAAGACAGCATGTTCTTTGATGAACACTCTGGAGAGCGATACATCCTTAGAAATTTTTGGCTATAAATATTTTAAAAACCATTTGAGAATCAATTCATTAGGAACATGGGCTTTGGTGAACCTCTTCCTTCTCCACCATTCCTAAATATGGTCAGAAATGTGAGTTTTCGTATCTTGTTGGAAACTATCCAATAGCTCAGTTCCAACATCATACCGAACGTGTAGCTGAAAATGGTTCAAAAGCATAGTAGCCAACTCACCAAATGAAGAAAAGGTATCCCAACTCAACTCTATATACCATGTAGCATCACTCCCATTTATGGTGCGTTGAAACAATCTCAAGCTGATCAAATTGGCAATTAGGTAGTTAGATGAAGAACATAAGTGAAATTTTTTTATATGGTTAGTGAGATCCTCCGCAGTCTTTCCATCAAATTTTGTAATATTTGATGGAATTTTGGTAGGAATCGAAGGCTATGCTAGATTATATTGGATGGGATCATTCATCAATTTTGAGAGATATGGAAAATTTAGGGTTCCCAGGAATGGTAAGTGTGGAGGAGCTTGAGAATTCCACCCACTATGAAATGGATTCCCAACAACCTAAAAAGGATATCCTGGATTTATGGAGGCACTAGTTTTTCGAGGATTGCTCATAGAAGAAGATGAAACGTAAGGAGAACCTTGTGGTCCATAGAAATTCAGATTTTAACGAACTCTTGCTGAAAAGTTACCATAATCAGGAATATTTCCCCTAAGCCAAGTATTAAAAGGAGAGGAGGGCCCTTAGTAAGGGTTCCATGCATTAGCAAAGGGAGAAAATACTCAAAGGAACTTATAGAGGAGTAAGGCATGTTCCCGTGTTTACCAAAAGAAAATTGATTCCCAATTCGTAAACCACTAAAAGTAGGGTCAGTCCACCCTTGAAAATGATTATAAGTTTCACCTTGAGCGGAAAAAGGAAGAGATCCTAAAGAAGGATTAAAATGAGGCATGTGACCAATTCCAAAAGAAAAACCATGAAAAGAGGCTGAACCACTAACCATAGAAGTCACGGCTATGGAATCAGCGAATGGAATGGATAGAGGAATCAAGGGAATTGCGCTAGAAGGAACCCCAAAGGGGAAGGAACTAGTGTGGCAAGCAAAAGCTTGGTTCCCCCACTCGAATATGGATTGGAAGTAGAGCCAAATATTGCAGTACCAGGAGTGATCGTAGCTATATAAATAGTACCTCCTCCTTGAACTAAAAGAGGATGCTCACTAGTAGCACTCATAGCCTGATTCGTGCTCCTAGCAATGGCCATCGAAGGAAAATGACGATAAAAGCAAGGCTTGTTGGCCTATGAGTCGAGGTCCCAATGTACAAAATAATGTCTAGATAATTAGGAGTAGGAAAAATTTTAAGAACCCCCCCTAAATTTACATGTATAATAAATGGGCGAATCTCCATGGTATATAGGAAAAATGGAAGGCGATTTTATCAATAATATGATATGTATATATAATTTTTTGTCGAATCTCTCACCAGGCATGGAAAATATTTTACTCAATTATAAAATCTTGTGTTTATTGGATACACAAATGAAATCATTGCATTTCTTTAAAATAAATTTTGAAATCAAAATTACCGAAATTACATATCGATAACCTAGTGGGTGTAAGATAAAATTCACCTGTGCCATTCACAGAAAGCATGAGAAAAAACCTAATACTATATATAAAACCAAGAAAAAATCAAATTCATCACTTCTAGGGACCTCATAACCACCCTGCCATACACAAGTATGTTCCTGTTTGCAATTAGAAAAATTACCCAAATTACAATATGTTTACTCCACTTCTAGGGACCTCGTAACCACCCTGCCAATACACAAGTATGTTCCCGTTTGCAATTAGGAAAATTACCCAAATTACAAACTGTTTACTCCAGCATATGTTGGAAAGTTATAGAAGGATGACTAGTGGAATCAATCCATTCCTTTTAGCCCTGGATTTGTTTCAGTTTAAAACAAAAGTATACAAATATACTTGTCCAATGTCTATGCTTTAACCATCCACCTTAATATGTTTTTACAATATAATTTCCTAAGTCTATTTAATATCTTCATTATCATAAAAACCAACCTATATCCATCTTAAATCCACATCTACCACTCTTAGGGAGATGAAATCTATTTATCCCTCTGAGCACTTGGTAGACCTAGAATTAAGATGGATCTAAGATAGAATTTCCCCTTTAAATAGTGTATGCTCACATGAATACCATGGGTCAATACCATGGGTTATCATAAACCTAGAGCTTGAAAATTACTATTAGTAATTTATAAAAACTAATAAAATTAATAGTTGATTCTTATTTTATTTTTATTTTAACCAAGCTAAAATGTTTAACATACATTAAATTACAACATCCATATTTACTCTTGATCCACCAAGCCCCGAGAGGGATCAAATATTTTTTCACTCTATGCTAGTTTGCATATCACGATATTTGTTCCCTCTCTCGGTTTAGTAGATCCAAAGTAAAGATGGATCTATGATGGTTTAATTCCCCCCTTTTAAATAGGCTACATTTCATGTAAATACGGTCAATACATTGTGCCATTTTTATTTTTATTAATACTAATATTAGGGTTAATAATGGTTTTTTGCATGATATTAATAATAATCTAGCCCATGGTATTTGGCCCATAGTATTTTTCCCATAGGTTTTACCTAAATATAACGCATTTTTTGAGTGTCCTTAAATATAAGGTGATTTATGGAGTAAATATAAAAAAAATGTTTTATTTATTTATCATACCTTTCGTTTATTTATATTTTTATTAATTTACCGTACCTCTTTTACAAATATGGTATTTGGCCCATAGGATTCACTTAAATAAAACCTCTTTTTTGAGCCCTCATAAATAGAAAGAAGGTTATGGACTAAATATAAAAAGAGGTTTTATTTATTTACCATACCTCTAGTTTATTTATATTTTTATTTATTTATCATACCTTTTGAGTAAGTATAAAAAGAGGTTTTATTTATTTACCATAACTCCACTTTATTTATATTTTTATTTGTTTATGCCCTTGCATGTATATAAGGTGACTTATTGAGTAAATATAAAAAAATGTTTTATTTATGTACCATACCTCTCATTTATTTATATTTTTATTAATTTACCATACATCTTTTATAAATATGGTATTTGGCCCATGGAATTCACTTAAATAAAACCTATTCTTGAAAATTAAGGCCAATGGAAGGTTGTATATGCTAATTTGAAGGGCTAAATTTACCTTATTTTACCCTCTCCCTTAAAATAATGTGGGCTAACCTCCATACCTAATTTTTTTATAAAATAAATTTGAGGTGATTTGTAAAAATGTACTATGATACAAAATATTCGCCCACTAACAATTTAAAACCCCTTAATTCCCCCAAAGGGAAAAAATTCGCCCTTAAAATTTTCCATGAATAGACGTTCAAAAGTGATAATAATAATGACATATTAACGACCCAACAAAGTGTAAGATCCACGAAGCTAACATGAACTTAACAGATGGACAACATCGCGAGTGGTTTGTGGCTTTGTTATTGCCACACGTAAGGGTTGCGTTATCACAACAGAAGATAATGACTCAAGCAGAGGCCTTGGAGATTGCAATGAGACTGCATGAAACCTCAATGCAAATTCCAAATCTGGAGGTTCAACAGATCCATGCACAGTTGAGAAATCTTTGCCTTGAGATGCAAAGTTTGAAGTAGGACAGAACAGTCTAACCAGGGGTGCGCGAAGAGGTGTGGTGTCTAAAATGCAAGAGTTAGGGGCATGATAAAGACCATTGTCTGGTCTTTGCAAACTATATTGCAGGAGAAGGACCAACGCCTTTAAGGCTGGAAGCTCAAGTAGGACCGAGCACGGGGCCTACATTGTGGTGCACTATCTGTCAGGTAGTAGGAAAACATGCCACGAATAACTGTCACTTGCTGCAAAAGTTTGTACAGACATTGCAGCAATTGTTCTGCAACTTCTGTAGGTCATTAGGGCATGATGAGCGTAATTGCAGAAGTTACGAATTGATGATGGATAGAACTCCCGCCTATAGGGTCCAGGCAGAAACGTGACCCCTTGACCAGAGTGCAGGGATGGCGCGAACAGGATTTCAAGGGCGCAGACGAGGCCGAGGCGGAGGAGAACCTGGCAGAGGTCGGCGACAACTGATCTGCTACAATTGCGGAGGACCAAGACATTATGCCCACGATTGCACTAACCCTACGCGTCGGTCGTGCAAGTATTGCACTCTATTTGGTCATGAAATGGAAGACTATCCTACGCTGATAGCTAGGATACATGACAAAGGGGAGCTACCACCTCCGCCAACTCAGAACCTACAGATGATGAGGTCTGAGCCGCACGAAGAGGATCCAAACATAAATATAGTGCTCTGAAGTGGAATTGCAACAAGAGATGATAAGGGGAAATATCCAGAAGACAATACATGGGTTCGCAAAGCTCCAACGAAGGAGGTTGAGTTCGATTTGGAGCGCGCACGTGAAACCTTCATGGAAGCTTAAGAAGAGCTTCACTGAGGTGTCCAACTTAGGGAGTAAGGATAAGCTTGATTAGGAGATGGACCCTTCTATGGTCACAACCTTCCCGGAGACTTGTATGAAGTTACTGCACGATAGTAAGGCTGTGAAGGGGTTACAAGAGCTCATAAATAGATGCGTTGAAAACACTCCAGCTGAGTTGCGCATAGTACGAAAGCTTGGTAAGCATAAAATAAGGACTGGACAGGAGATGAGACTGACCACATAGATAGGAGAGTATGAGATGGATTAGGTTATCTTGGACCTGGGGTCAGACATGAACACCCTACCAAAACAGACCTGGGAACGGATGGGGAGACCCACGCTGCAATGGTCTTCGATTCAGCTAAGAATGACGAACCAACAAAAGATCATCCCCATGGGGTGGCTGTAGGGGGTGACTGTAGATATTGAAGGTGTGAGCTCACTGGCCGACTTTGAAGTAATAGAAATTGTGGATGATAACAACCCCTATCCTGTGCTCCTTGGAATTGATTGGGCTACTGATATGAATAGGCTAATCAACCTAAAGAAGGGAAATATGATATTTGAGAAGAAATCGCTTCGCATAATAGTACCCCTAGATCCTGCTGAAGGATCGTGTTCTACTGAACCAGTTTGGGATTATGAGAGAGATGATGATTTGGAATGTATCTATAAGACTGCAGCGCAAGACCAAGATTGGGTGAATCCCACCGTGGATGGACGAATTACATGGGATCGCGAGAATTCTTGCACCTCGGACTCTGATGAAGAACTAGAGCGTTGGCAGAATCAACTACATGAGGTGACTACACTGAGCTGCAACATGATGACCCCATCGCTACACTGTGTGTCATCAGAGGTAAGAAATCTGCCTACTTATGATGGCCTGAATGATGTAGATCTTTTTCTGGATGCATTTGAGAGGGAGGTACCAGAAAAGCAGCGCTTCCAGGCGTTGGACTGGGCACTACGCGCTACGCCTGCAAGGTGGTGCGGTACACACAAGGGAAGCTTTGATGATTGGCGCGAATGTAGGAGAATGATGAGAACTCTCTTTGGGAAGCTGAAGATGCGAATGGCAGACAAGTATGATGGGTAGGATGATCCATGCACACACTTAACCAAATGGGCTCAGGCTTATGGAGAGAAGCCCCAACCTGAATGGGTGCACTTGTTTTGTCACACCCTGGATGTCGTCCCGATGAACTGGTATGTAGAAACAGAGCTCCACCATGGTATAGGTGAATGGGATATTCTGCGCGAAGGATTCATAATGACATTCAGTTTTGAAGACAGGTTTGACAGTATTGATGAGATGCTACAAGAGGTGAAAGCAGCAATCTTTAGGATACTGCAGGATCCTTTAGATTTGATTCAGCCTGAGTGGGCTACTCAGCTGATTCACGCACTAGAATGTTATAATGTAACCGCTGAAGAAGAGGATGCGAGGTTGAAGGGCCACAGGTTGAGAATCTTGATATAACTGCGCCGCTAAAAATGAAACAAGTAAACATTGGTACGGAGGCAGAGCCTAAATTTGCGAAGATTGGAGATTACTGGGATGATGCAATGATAGATAAGGTCGTTGAATTGCTCTGCAAATACCAGGATTTATTCCCTACCAAGTTTACGGATCTGAAGGGGATAATCAGAGACCTAGGTGTTATGAAGATCATGTTGAAGCTCAACGCGAAGCTGGTTAACCAAAGGCCTTACCGTCTCAATCTGAAGTATAAGGAAAATGTCCACTTAGAGCTAGACAAGATGCTCATAGCAAGCATCATTGAGCCAGTGGAAGAACTTGACTAGGTAAGCCCAATGGTGGCACAGGAGAAGAAGCAAAAGGATGAAATAAGGATATGCGTGGATCTCAAAAAGTTGAATGACGCTTGTGTACGTGATCCTTTCCCGACTCTGTTCACTGATGAAATGTTGGACAATGTAGGTGGCCAGAAAGCATATTCCTTCACTGATGGGTTCTCAGGGTACCACCAAATCAAAATCGAGCTAGAGGATAGGAGCAAGACAACCTTCACGACTGAGTGGGGGTGTTTTTAGTACACCGTAATGCCGTTTGGGTTGAAGAATGCCCCTACGATTTTCTCGTGCATAGTCGTTGCTGCATTTAAAGAGTTTATTCATAAGTTCCTGGAAGTATACTTTGATGATTGGAATGTGTTTGGGCTGGTGAAATGCCATGTAGCAAGCTTGCGCCTGATGCTGGATACCTGTCGAAGATACCAGATGCTCAATCTAAAGAAGTGCTTGTTTTCTATTCCCTTTGGAACCCTACTGGGTCATGTGGTTTGCAGACAGGGACTGATGGTAGACCCCGCAAAGATCGCAGTGATACTGAACTTGGAGGCGCTAAGGAGTGTGAAACAGTTGCGCGCTACCATAGGACATACGGAATATTATAGAAAGTTTATCAAAGGCTATGCCCATATCATCGTGCCTATGGAAAAGTTGTTGAAGAAGGATGTCACATTATGCTGGAATGAGCGCTGTTAGAAGAGCCTAGATGTATTGAAAGAAAAGATGGGCACTGCGCCGATCCTAGACTTCCCAGATTGGAAGGAGTTTCATGTACATGTCAATGCATCGTGTATAGCTTTGGGAGCAGTACTAACATAGGTTGGTGGAGAAGACTTGGACCATCCTATAGCGTTTGCAAGCAGAAGGTTATCTAAGGTGGAAAAAGAACTATTCCACCACCGAGCACGAAGGGTTAGTTATGGTATACGCACTACAAAAGTTTAGGCACTACTTGCTGGGAGGTCATTTTAAGATGTATACAGATCACTCCACGCTGAAGTACCTGGTCAATAAGCCTCTGTTGGAGTGGAGAATCTATAGGTGGCTGTTATTGTTCCAGGAATATGATTTTGAAGTTACTGTGAAGTCTGTACAACTGAACGCAAGACCAGACCATCTGTTGTGCATCGAAACAGGGAAGAGCCCACTAATTTGGAGGAGGGATTGTCTGACACATAACTATTTGCAATACACATCGTGGATGGTCATTTTGAGGATATAATAAACTTCCTAATGACATGAGCTGCCCCGAAAGGATACACTGTCTAGCAAAAGAAGGAATTAGTGGTGCGCGTAACAGATTTCTCTGTCATTGCTGGGCATCTATAAAAAATGGGGTCTGATAAGATATTGCGATCATATGTACCCGAGTTTGAATGAAGCAACATCCTCGCGGATGCTCATGTGGGTGCCACAGCAAGACATTATGCAGGAAGAGTAACTGGGGAGAAGATTCTATGCGCAGGGTTGTAGTGGCCAACCCTTCATCAGGACTCAAAAGCGTATTGCAAGGCATGTGATGTGTGTCAAAGGACTGGTAGGCCATCGTGGAGGAATGAGATGCCTCTAAATCCACATATGATGTTACAACCCTTTGAGAAATGGGCGATCGATTTTGTGGGACCCTTTCAGCCCCAAGGAAAGAGGGGAGTGAGGTACATTATCACCGCGATGGAGTATTTGACTCGTTGGGTGGAGGCACAAACTATGAAGGATTGCACAGGTGCGACTATTGCAAAGTTCCTCTTTGAGCATGTACTGATGCGATTTGGTTGTCCAAATATCTTGATGAGTGATCACGTTACACACTTTCTGAATGAGACAATCAGCGCGCTAGTGGAGGAATTTCAGGTATATCACCAGAAGAGCATGCCTTATCAACAACAGGTTAACGGGACAGTGGAAGCATTCAATAAAGTGTTGGAGAATGCGCTGACCAAGGTTTGCAATGCTTAGCAAAGTGATGGGGACCTACGCATACGTGCAGTACTGTGGGATTATCGAACGACATGCAAGAAGTTGACTGGACAAACCCCCTTTAGGCTTGTCTATGGTGTTGAAGCGGTAATGCCTATGGAATATATTGTGCTTAGTCTACGCATAACAACGCTCATAGGTATGACGGATCGCGGACCCCTAGAGGAAAGGCTCGCACAGCTGGATGAGGTTGAGGAAGAAAGATTTATAGTTGGATTTCACCAACAAGTCCAAAAGTAGCGCGAAAAAGCATGGCATGATCAGCACATTAAGTTGTGCACCTTTGAGGTAAATGACTTGGTTTTGTTATATGATAGTAAGTTTGATAAATGTACAGGGAAGTTTAGGATGCATTGGTTAGGGCCCTATGTCATTAAGGAGATTGCCGACGGAGGAGTGGTACAGCTGGTCAAATTGAATGGAGATCCCTTCCCAAGAAAGGTGAATGGCAGTCGATTGAAGCCATACACTGGCGGTTTGGCCATGTGACTAGATGAAGGTAGCACAGTCTTAGCGCTCCAAGTAGTTGAAAGGAGGCGCGAGACTATAAACTATACTGCCCGGGTTGGGGAGCTACGCGATTGGAGGATTGTGCGAAGCAAGGAAGTGTCACGGGGTTTGCGACAATGTGAAGGGAGTTGCACTACCCACGGAGAAATCGTGCAGGTCGGCCAAAAAGTGATCGTTATAGTCAATGTTCATGATTTAACTGTAGAAATGTAGCTGAATGGAGCGGGCGACTGACATTTAAGATGGAATTTATGGCTAAGATCCTTGAAAATCTGCTGCCAATCCGACATTAATATACCGAATTTGGGGCGAACGACCGGATTTGAATTCAAATGTCTTATAACTTACAAGTGGCTATCCAGCGAAAATCACTTGGCATTTTTAGAATTGAGTTGTTGAGCTCTCAGGCACACATGAATCGCGAGCACTACGAGCTTCTGATAGTTAGTAAAGTATTTGAGACATTGCCAAAGGAGACACAAGAGTTCTTACAGAAAATCATGTTGGCACTCACAGAAGCTGTAGATACTGAAGGAGAAGAATCGGTGCCGGAAGTTGAGATGGAGGCAGAAGTAGCTTCTCCAGAGGTCGTTGAAGTGCTCGCTGAAGTCCCTAAATCACTGAGAATGCTGAGACCGAAGCCGACCCCAACCAAAGAGACTGTGAAGGAAAAGAAGGGCAAGCTGCCTACCATACCAGTGCGTGCATCACCAAGGAGAAACCCATCGCACAGGAGAAAGGAAAAGGTATAATTTGGAGCTGGAGGAAGAAGACATTGAAGACATCCCGATGGACGATGACAATGTGGGAGTCAAAGTAGAGGAGGTTGAAACCCAGGATGTGGATCCTATTACTCGATTGCCAGAGTATGTCCCTTTGCGCAATCCCAAGACCAAGGTACCAAAGGACATCGATGGGAGTAAGACTCCCCTGCAAACCCCCCTTATGCCAAACAAAATTGTTTTCGATGGACCGCGCTTGGCACAAGTGCTGTTGCTGAAACTTGAAGACTGAGACTTGGCCGATCACGAGAAGTTCCCACACCTAGCGACCGAGCAGCTGATGCGCTGCATCATTGATACGAATACGGGAATGACCGCATTGGAGCTGCAGAGGTGGCTCAAGGAGTAGAAAAAGTAGGGTTGCTCAACTTGCTTTGGGTGCTGCACTACAACCGCACCCCGGTGACAATTTTGGTCATCAAGCAATTGTCGTGCTTGGTGCATGATGGGTGTCTGTGGCTGGAGGGGCCAATACCCATCAAAAATAGGTTGATTCATAGGATAATGCGATTGCCATATACATGCGAGAATATGGCCATGATATTTGGCGGAAAAGGTAGTGAATAGGCTCTGGCAAAGTCCATGAAGGAAAAGTTTAAGTTGGCAAAGAAGCCATGCGGACATGCTATATCTAGCATCTATGACCCCGATGTGAAGGTAGCCACACATATCTTAGCGGGGAAGGTGACGAGGAAGTGTCACACTGATGAGGTGCCAACGCCTGTCGTCGTGTTAGCAGCACAGTGCGCTGAAGGAGTCCAGTTCAACTGGTCATACTACCTTCGTAGAGAGTTCCTGGAAAACTGCCGCGAAGCACAAGAGCTCAACAAGACGTTCCACTATGTGTGGCTCTTACTCTCAATTGTGTTGGTAGCGTGGGAGCTACCAGAGGACAGCCAATTCCCTTCGGTTGCGCCATACCTCCCAGAAGTAGTGAAGTATGCTTCGCTGTGGGCGACCAAGGACACGCAACGAGTCAAGGACAACAATATCTTTTGGATCTTGATGGAGATGAACATCCAGATGGCCATCAACTGCAAACTGTGATTGTCGCCTATGGTGTACGCCAACCTGCAGGGCTACGCTGAATTTAAAGTAGACTTCCATTGAGAATCCATCAGGGCGCATAAGGACCTTGTGCAAAAATGTTACGACTTGCCTTATCTGGCAATTGATGACAACATCGATGCAATGCTTGATAAATGGTCGGCATAGTGGCGTTCTACAATAGACTTGGCATTGGGAGGAAGCAAGTGCGCCGTGCAGAAGAAAAAGGAGGAGGCTAAGCTTAAGATGACACAACTGGCCAAAAAGAGGAAAAAAGAGGCCACTAATAAGGCCCAGGCGGAGTGCGAGGCTGTGTAGCAGATAGGGAAGTAGACAGGTGGGACAGAGCGGGGCTTTGACAAAGGCACGAGGTTGCCTTCACCTAAGACAGAGGAGGAGATAAAACAACATGGTGCGGACCCTCAGGAGACATCCACTTGCATCAAGCGCCCAAGGGAGTTGGAGAAGGGAGGGCCTAGGAAGAAATCAAAGGCAACCAGGACCTCACTGGACCCCATCACAATAATAGAGGGTGACTTGCATGATATCAGTGACACAGTGAGGGATGTCACTGTGAAGGCCTTGCAACAATTTGAGCAGCAACAATAGATCATCTTGGGGGATATTCAGACAAGGTTATAGAAGCTGCAGACCCATGCATCGTAGGCTGGCACGGTGTCTACTAGCCTGGCTATCGACACTTCATATGCTGTCGATACACTGCACGCGAAGGCCTCCAGTGCAATAGTGTTGCCTGATGGAGCACTGACCACAGAGAATGAGGCTGACAGGTCCACTATTAGCACGCTAAAGGGAGTAGGGTTGAACCTGGCAACACTCCCACGTGAAGTGCTCCACCTCTTGCAGGATGGAGTGATTGCAGAATTGAGGGCTTGTAAGCACTGCGCCCT
Source organism: Pinus taeda (assembly GCA_000404065.3). Taxonomy (NCBI): domain Eukaryota; kingdom Viridiplantae; phylum Streptophyta; class Pinopsida; order Pinales; family Pinaceae; genus Pinus; species Pinus taeda. The sequence goes on along the minus strand of APFE031594704.1, from coordinate 77,989 downwards.
CCAGGTGATCAGTGAATAGCGGATCAACAATGAGCAAATGGTCCTGCAGAGAAATGTTGCCATCGTCGTTGAGACTGAGGTGACCAATCAGAGAAAGCACATTATGCAGGTCGTCGAGGAAGCATGCCGAATGGTCCCAAAGTTGGCCATTCTGAAGGAGGAGCCACTCGAGGTACGCATCCATAAGCTGGCCATAGGGGTGTGTGACACTCGTACTGAGATGGCGTGGGTTCAGTTGGAGTTGAACCTGTAAACTATGGAGTTATAGTTGAAGGACCAACCTTTAACTACGCCAGAAGTGAAGGAGCAGCGGGCAACTGTTGTCACAGAAGTAGTAGCGACGGTGGATAGTGTAGTAGCAGACTGCATGCAATTGTTTGAATAGTCATTTGAGGTCCTGACCAGCTTGCAGGAGGACCCCAATGTACATCGGCTAGAGACAAAAGCACGTGAGCTACAACAATGCTATGATGAGGTTAAAGGCACAGTGCGAACCGTCGTGTTGACACAAAGACTAGCCAAGTTGTAGGAGGCCAAGCAGCTGAAGGAACAGGTGGACGCAATGCTGAATAAGGAAGCAGTGCTGAAGGCAAGAACAAAGATCTGGCTGGATGAGGCTTACGGAGTGACAGGATCTATTGAAGGCAAGTTTGTGACTCTGCAAACGATGCAGCAAAAGCTTCAGGCCAACAGCGCAGGAGCAGTGACCGAGCAGATAGTGGAAGACACGAAATAGGCAGCTGCACAGTGCATGATTAAGGTTGCAGTCATATGAGTCGAGCTGGAAGGGCTTCACACAAAGATCTTTGCGCCTACCGAGTGAGTCAAGGGTGAGTCACGATGTTTGTGTTGGGGGCTTGTTGGAAACGAGATCCCCAAAGGACAGTTTTGGGGCTAAAAGCCCATGTTTTTGTCAAATTTTGTAATAAACTTGTAAAGACTCCACATTTTGTGGTTGCGGAGCACGAAGGTGTCATAAGTCATAAAGGGTTGTCTGCCCTTAGTTTTGTAAAGTAAAATTCGGCTGTAAAAGATCCACCCATGGTTCGTGGACCATGGGATGGTATAAAAAGAGCTAAGCTCTAAGTAGTTTAAGGGACATCGATAAAAAGATCATGTAAGAGAGTCGTAGCTTTGAAGTAAGAAGTCTAAGTTTCGGGTCATAGCGTAGGTAGAGGCTCTACAGCTGAGTGCGCAGAGGCCTAGGGTAGAAGTCCGCAGCTGAGTGCGCAGACCCCTGCAGCCGTGTGCGCAGGGTGGATAGAGTCTTTAATCACTTCGAAGATATCAATAAAAAGAAGTATTTTGCAATTTTCGTGTCTTTGTTCTGATTGATGCATCTTATCATTTTATGTATGAAATTCCTTTATAATGCTTATGTGATGTGTGAATGTGTATAATTATGTTGGACCACTGAACGCAAATAAGGATATCTGTTTACACGGTGCTAACTGTGAGTATTTAATAAGATAAGTAAGATTCTTAAGATAACTGGACGATCTGTGGAATACGCTCCCTTAGCAGTGCGAAAGTATCTAAATCAAAGGTTAGGGCTGCGCAAAGGTCATCCGTACCCTTTCACGGACGTATCGAAGGAAGGAATAAGGGGTTAGGTAGATAGAGCCCTAGAACTAAGTGACCTGCACGAAGGTAGGAATAGAAGGAATAAAATGACATCACGACCATCTCAGGGTGCGGAAACTTGGTTCCAACATCCCCCCATATTGCTTCGGGTGAGACTTCGGTCCGTGCGCTGCGGGCTGATGCCAAAAGGGCCAGTAGTGTAGGGATTTGTTTGGCTAATTAACGCTAAACCTGGGTTAGGCCCCAACAAGCCAACAACTACCATAAAACTCTAAGTGTCCAAGAGTATAAGAGAGATAGTAGAAGATGAGAGCTCCAAAATTGAATTGAAAAAAAAAAGCTACAAATTGATCCTCATAAGCCTTTTTATTACTGAGGCTTCTAGTTTCTTCATTTTTCCATTATTTTCCTTCATTTTCATTCTCACATGCAATCTGTGACCTTTCACCTTCTTTTTCTCCTAATTTCCATTATTTTCATAAATAAAATGTCAATAAATGCCTCATGAATTTCCAAAGCCTTTGCCAATTTCGATAGCCATTAATTAATCACAAGTGATCCCCATCATTATATTTTTTTTGCCCAACATTCAGCTTGGAATACATGTCCCATGACCATGGTTATTATTTTGCCTTTATTAACTTTATTTCATGGATTTTTGACCAAGGCTGTTACAGAAGCAATTAGTAGCAAAATTTTGTGATAAATGGATGTGTTTGAAACTTTGACAAGGATTGATGCGACAATAATCAATTTCTAGTGTGTCACAAGCAGATCAACAAATTAACATAGTCAAAGTTTATTACCGATTGAGGCATGCCAACTTGAAGTGGTTAGGAGTAGTTGACCGCAACACAAGTTTGGGAGTTCAAGCATCAAGTTTTGTGAAGGTGAAGTCAAAGTTGATTCCTAATCAATCAAAACATATAAATTTGAAGGAAAAAAACATGGATGAGGTTGATCACTATGATTTAATGATTTATACATTTATTCAATTTTGTTATAGCAAAGTAATTTTGTCCTAACCTATTACCTATGGAGACAATGAGCGTGTAAAAAGTGTATCACAGTCGTGTGTGATCACATGCGGACCAGTAGTGGTGTAAACATTTAGCAAAGTCTCGAGTGATCTATTGACTGTAAAATGTATAATGGCTATTGAACCATATATATCATTGAGTGAGCGTTGCACAATATAGCGACATACAATGGTCGTTGCATATGTATTATGGCTATTGAGCCATACATATCATTGAGCGAGCATTACACATAACAACATACGTTGGTTGTTGTATATGTATTGTATTTGCAATTTTTCAGCTAATAAAGGCCTTTAGCTTTTATGTAAATATGTTAAGCAATATGGAGGTTGACCTATGTAGAAGTTTATTTTTTAAATGTTTATTGTTTAATGTATTGCTTGTTGAGTGTTCAATTCTTGCAAGTATGGTAGCAAATCTATTTCTTTTTGTCACAATTGTTTGAATGCTATTAATTTGGCTGATGCACATCTTCGTATTATTTTATTTTTCTATTAAATTTAGTAAGAATTAGCTGCTTTACAAAAGTTTTTTTTTTAAATAATATTCATTTATTCTGGAAAATTTTTAGAATTAATATTTGTAGTGAAACATATTTGCACATTAACATTAAAAAGTTATCCAAAAAATAATAAGTACAAATGGTTTACATGAATAAGTAATGAAAGTCAAAACACATATTATGTGCATTTTAGTTTGACTAAATATAGCAAGGAGCTAAAGAATTTTGTTATGAAGTTTCGTAAAAAGGTATGGGGAAAAGAGTTGGGAAGAAAGAAGAAATATTACATTGAAGAATTCAACCCTACTTGTGATCTACAACAAAAAGTGTTGATTGGAGCTAGCATTTCGTGGAGGGAAAAGGTTCTTATTGCTCAATTAAGGACCAACTCACATTAACTTCGGTGTGAAACATGACGGTGGAAAAGGCCTAAAGAAGCTTGATAAGAACGAGTGTGTACATTTTGCACGTCTAGGGCTGTGCAATTGGAAAAACATTTCATTTTGGAATATGATGCATTCAAAGCCATCAGAGAAAGTTATGAGAACATGTTAGCATCAATTTCTTGGCATTGTCTTTTTAGAGAGGGGATTGTTGGAAGGTTGGGCCAGCTCACCATCAATTTGAATCGCAAAAGGATTGAATTGCAAAAAGCGTAAAAGAGGGAACTAATGGTCTCATAGACTATTTTTAGTCTCGTGGACCTTAAAATATCATATCATTTCATTTCATTTAAAATAACATTGAAACATGTAAACTTATGTAGAAATCTTGTTTGCTAGATTATGAAGTTTCTCTTCTCCTTATTGCTAAAAGCTTCATTTGCTACTCTAAATAAGAAACTTCTTTTGCTACTATAAATAAGAATGATGTATAAACCTTTTTTCAAGTAACTAAGAAGATTTGTCCATTTTTTCTTTTGATAGAAATGTTGATTATGCAATATAATCAAGTATATTACCTATATAGTATTAAAATAAATTTCCAACCCTTCTATTCCTTTTATGTATCTTTACATCTTTAAAAACAATTACTAATTAATAATATATATGATAAACCACATTTTGAAACTCTTTGAAAAGCTCTACAAAGAGGATTAGAAAAAAATCCATTTTGAAAGAGTCCATTTTGATAGTTGTTACCGAAACCCTAATCGCCTAAGAAACCTCTTCGGTTGACTCTCTCACCAACGGTCTTATTGAATACCAAATTCTTCTAAAGCCCTAGTTGACCTTCCTCTCTCTCGACATTTTTCTGCGCAAAGACACAATCAAACCCTAGTCGACCTTCGTCTCTCGTATTTTTTCTGCACAAAGACACTAAAAATTGCGCTGTCCAATCTAAACAAAGGGGTTAATTTTTTAACAGAGAGCCTATGCAGGATGAAGACGAAGAGGGCAAGCCTGTCTACAAGCAGAGGGAAAACCATTCATTCCATTGAAGAAGAAGAATCAGTGAATGTACCCCAACCAAACGTCGTCCCTATTTCAAAAAAGCGCAAAACAGGAAATGTGGCTACTGGTAAGATTAGTTTCCATGCAAGGAAGATCAGGAATGTGTTAGTACAAGACAATGAAAAGATCCAATTAACTCAAGCAGACATTATTTTCAAGAATCCTGAAGAGATCAAGCCTTTATCATCAGAGGATGCTATTGACATGGCCATCAAACACTTGAAGGAATCGGACTTAAAACTGTCTTCTGTCATAGAATTACACGATAAACCCAAGTTTATGAAATGTGAGAATGCTTTTCAATCTCTTGCTCGGAGTATTGTTTACCAACAACTTGCAACGAAAGCAGCTGCTACAATATACAGTCGGCTTGTTTCTCTTTGCGGGGTATAGTAATTTCACCTTTTTATTTTTCTCAATTAATTGTATATTTTGACTTCATATATTCAAAACAAAAACAAAAGAAAATATTTATCAAATTGATTATATATATTTATACAGCCTGGTCGTTGGATTAGCCGGTGCTTGAGATTTGGAGCACTTCATTTTTGTTCAAAATGAATTGCTTAGTACAGTAACTTAGCTTAAAACAATAAATCATCAGGGTCTACATGCATAAAGAAAACATACCTTCTTATGTAACAAAGACACACAATGGGGATAGGGGTCCAAAGTTCACAAGCCCAAGTTCATTAAACAAGTTTAACCCTCTTTAAGACAATCAAATGTACTGTAAAAGATAACCAGTTATCTGAAGGGCCCAGGATATTTCACTTTAGTGTATCAGAACCTGAACCTGCTACAACATCTCCGTATGCGTTCGCACACCCTACTGATCTGCTGGATTCTTTACCCAAGCTTGGGAGGTGTGCCAACCACCAGCATTCAGTACTTCTAGCCTTTCCGCCACATATTGCTTGCCCGCTGCACTGCCCCTCTTTTCGTCGGCGGGGGGACCTCTGCTGTTAGGGTGCTTCCTTCGGGACCTGTCCCCTCTGTCTGCGCTGCTTTGGTTTCTTAAATGCCCAGCTTGATGTTGCGGAATGCTCTCATAAATTAATCATCTGTTGGGCTTTTAATTGTTTTTAGTTTAATTCCCCCATTTAGAGAAACATTTCTGTCGGACCGAAAGTTTAATCAGATATATTGGTGTTCTATAGTCAAGGATCTCTGTTATGCTCTTCCCTGTTTTGTTGGGTTTTGTGGTAAATATTGGAGACAACTGCTGATTTATTATTCATATTCAAAATTAGTGTTGTTGTAAACAGGGTCGAACCGAAAAACGGGGTCCTAAGGTTTTGGGAATAAGAAACGTTTAAGGGTTTGGGCCCTGGGGTACAGGGTTTCAACTTTCAGGTTACCCAACGCTCCAAGGTATGGTGCATATGGAGAAACTGGAGATCACCTCCATTCTTTTGGCTATAACTCCACAGGCTTTACAAGTCACGTTGATCATAGATTGAAAAGCTATCCATATCTTAATGTTTGAGGAGTATTAGAATTATATAAACATGTTGGCAGGAAGCATGGTTATATGCCGTGAAAAGACCTCTCTGTGAGTTAACATGCTAATTTAAAGTTTTGGGCTCTGGAGAAACGGCCCTCTGGTTTCACGCCCATCAGGAACGGGGTGGACCTGCCCAAAATTGATGTTTTCATTTCGGTCCTGTTTCTGGGGCGTTTCTTCCATAAAGAGGTTTCTCGTAATTATCATGGTAGGCTCTGCAGAAATTGGATTTGCTTATTCGATCTGTTGGACCTGAAAATATCCTTTAAAAAATGGTATAATTGTTAGTTCATTCTCAAGTGTTCACATATGCACATCTTGTTCTTGTATTAAGGGTCACTTTACACTGGCCCCAAAACGAAGATTAGTCAGTTTGTGTTTTTTGTAAAGAAATTCTGAGGTCGGTAATTTAATTTATATGCTGTGAACAGACGTCTCTGTGCGGTAACTTGCTAATTTAAAGTTTTGGGCCCTTGAGAAATGACCGTTTATTGAATCGGGCCCTCTGGTTTCAAGCCTACCAGGAACGGGATGGACCTGCCCAAAATTGATGTTAACATTTCAGTCTTGTTTCTGGGACGTTTCTTCCATAAAGAGGACAGGGACGTCATGTTTCTGGTAATTATCATGCCAGGCACTGCAGAAATCGGATTTGCTTATTCTATCTGGTGGACCTGAAAATGTCCTTAAAAAATAATATAATTCTTAGTTCATTCGTAGTTGTTCACATATGCGCATCTTGTTCTTGTATTAGGGTTCACTTCGCACTGGCCCAGAAATGAAGATTAGTCAGTTTGTATTTTTTGTAAAGAAATTCTCAAGTTGGCAATTTTATTTATGTTGCGTGCTTTAGAACAGTAATGCCTTACTGGTGGCCACTTTGTACAGGCAGAGTGAGTGTTGGAGCTGTTTTGCAGGATTTACACTGCTTTCTGTTATGTTTGTTTTAAGTAATCAAGAAAACGGACACTAGTATTTTTCTGGTCAACTGGTATGGATTTAATAATGCATGTTCTTGAAGTACTTCCTTAAGATATCATCAGGATCCTATTGTTACTTGTATCATATCTTATAATAATTAGCTGCCTAAATCTTATGATGTGAAGTGGCCTTAATAGTTCAGAAAATTTTGAGAAGAGATTATAGGACTTGGTTTAAATTTGCAAGACAACCATTTATCACAAATAACAAAAAATAACCGTCTTAGCAAATCAGGCCCAAGTCAACGTCAATTCCCTAATGAGTGTATCTGTATGTCTTCACCGAAAAATCAAAAGAGAAAAGGAGATTAGTACATCTTCTCGAGTCAAAATGAATAAGAAGTCAACCCCATTCACTGATTTTTCAAGTGAACTGAAGAAAATGCATAGAGAATCTAATTGTTTTTCCAAAAAGAAAACTACAATTTTATCCATCTGGTATTTTGTTGAAAAGAAAAGAAGCATGATCCATCGATTGTTTTTCCAAAGAAAGAATACAGGTATACAACTCTTAAAATAGTGATTTTGGGTGGTTTTGCAGGGGGAGATTGCTTTTATTCCCAACACTATATCAACGCTTTCAGCTGCAGATATGCGGAAAGTTGGTATATCAGAACGAAAAGCAAGCTACATTCATGACCTTGCATCCAAATTTACGTCAGGAGTTCTTTCAGATTCTTTAATATTCGAAATGGATGATGAGTCTTTGATTTCTTCACTAACTGCTGTGAGGGGAATTGGTGTTTGGTCTGTGCACATGTTCATGATTTTTTCTTTGCATAGACCTGATGTGTTGCCTGTTGGAGATTTGGGTGTTCGTAAAGGTATTCAAAGGCTTTATGGTCTCAAAGATTTGCCCACACCTCCTCAGATGGAAGCTTTGTCAAATAGCTGGAGGCCCTATAGGTCTATAGGATCATGGTACATGTGGAGAGTCCTTGGAACACAAGGCCCTATTTTTTCTTCAGAATGAAGGCACTTGCTTTGGGCAGTGTGATATTGGACTTTGTACAGCAAGTCTTCTCTATGTAAACAGGCTTCTGTTGTGCTTGGTAATTTTCTGTAGTTGCTTTATGCCAAATAGTAATGTTATTAACTGCTTAATCTTGTCTAGCAAAGAGCACTGTGGCCTCAAGATTTACATTTTCCTTTGAGAACTGATATGTAAATTGATCTATAGTCCTATAATACTAGCATAAATGGGAAGGTCCTACTGAATGGTTTGTGCTAATCTGTTAAAAATTATGCTTCATGTTAAAAAGAAAAACACATCTCATCCTAGGATAACTTCCCTTTTCGCATGAGGATGGGCATTTGGCATCAAGTTTTGCATCCTTTTAATTTTTTTGAAACTACTTTGTTTTTACAATAAGAATTTGAAATAAACTACTGATTGATTTATGATATCGTGTTGTTATCCTGCTTTATGCCTCCAAAAGTCAATTATCACATTAGTTAAAGAAATCAAAGGAGAAAATCAGAGATGAAGCTGACTAAAAGAAGTGATGTTTTATGATAAAATGACACATTTTTTTCATGGTTGTATTCTTTCTGGTAGTGATGATGTAGTATTGTTGCAATTTCTGTTGAATACAACCATAGGAGCAGTAATTGATACAGGAGCATCTATGAAATTGTTACGAGTGTTCACCAAGCTAGTGCAACAAAGGCAAGTGAGGTGAAGTAAAGCATGTGACAACAAATAAACACAACAAGAATTGAAGCGTGAATGCAGCAGGAGAAAAGCATAGTGCGTAGCTCAGGTGCAGATATTGAGAGTGTGTGACAAGCAAAGGAATAGAGCGTGCAGAATGCTGATGTCATCTGGAGTGCAAAAGAAAGTGAACATTGGTGAGTGCGCGCATGACAGACACAGGAAGCTGCGCATGACAGACAGGAAGCGAGAGTGCATCAGAAAGTGTGCATGGTGAGCGCTGTGAGCACACGCAATAGAGCACAGTTGAAGTCGTTCGGTTGTGAGTCTATGCCCTAGAGTAGAGCACTGAAGGCTCATTGGAATTTTTGTACAGTAATCCAATTTTTGAGTTATGAGAATAAGTAGACCTATTTCTTTATGACTGCAATCTGGTTCTTTTGTGTTTTCCTATTTAAATTACTGTAGCCTGCTTCTATTCTAATTTGTGAGCTGCAGATTTTGCACTTTGTCTGCGAAGGGTAAGAAGATTGGCACGTTGCAGCCTCGCTAAAACCCTAATTCAATAAATAATAAAAGCAGATTTGGTAATTAATGGGCATGTAATCAGTTTGCATGTTGGAAGTTATAGCAGATTAGCCTACCTTACATTAGAATATGGTCTTTTTTTTCCATATTTTAAATTAAATTTATTCAGGAAACAAACCTTAGGAATTAATGAACTATATCCATCAATATTTGATATTTTTTTAGGAATCGTTTACAAGAAAACTCGAAGGTTATTACATATGGACCGTGCCAAAAGTATGATGCACACCAAAAAAAAATCACAAGGAAACAAAGAGAAACTCTTAATCACTGATTAGAGACTATACTTTTGCACTTAGTAGTCCACCTCAACTGCTATTCTTCCACCATGATCCAGGGGGATCCAGGGTGGCTTAAAATTCAAAGTACCCAACGTTTGATGAAAATAGAACAAGTTGAACAGCTTGACAAGATGATTCCAACGCAATTTGAATCACGTCGAATGGAGTTCATATGAGAAAAATATGGCAGTTTGAATATTTTGATCACTAGTAAAAAAACAAACTTGCATGACACGTGGCAGTGTCGGAGGGTGAAACATGGTGGGTTGTACATATGACACTTGGCAGATGAAAGTAACATGGTAGTGATTGAAGAGTGACACGTGGCAGTATTTGGTTGCGACACATGGCATTGTGGGTTGGATGTCTGGGTGCTAAGGTGGGCCAATCCACTGGTACCACGTGGCCCAGTTGGAGGGCTCCACGCGGCACCACCGAATGGCAAAAAATGGAATAGTTCTACAAACCAACGTCGGTGGGGTTTGAACCCCTAAACATCTATGAATTAACCACGCACAATGCCAGGTGGGCCAATCCACTGGTACCACGTGGCCCAGTTGGAGGGCTCCACGTGGCACCACCGAATGGCAAACAATGGAATAGTTCTACAAACCAACGTCGGTGGGGTTTGAACCCCTAAACATCTATGAATTAACCACGCACAATGCCAATAGGCCATGCCATGGTTAATGGGATTGATAAGCGACATAACTATATATAAATTATTATCACTTGTGTGGTCTCCAACAATGATTTGTTGCCAACAAATATTACATGGACCTATAATACGTTGGGCAACAACATAACACTATATATATAAAATGTTTATGCCATTGCACCACAAGTGTGAGTTGTATACTAAGGTCAAACTCTTAAAATTTGAAGGCCTATTTTGTAATGTGAATATAGTATTAACCCTTTTAAAGTGTAGCAAAGGGAGAGATAGGTTTGCAAGGGTTATGGTGCCAAAGGAAGGCCGAGCTCCTTTGAATTTGTAGCATGATTATCATTAAACTTGTGATAAATCATAGAGTTTATGCCCTTTTGGAGACATTTAAAAGGAGAGTTTTTGCGAGTTCTTAGAGGCTTTTTGTAACGTTGTAGAGTAAAGAGCAAGCTTTAGAGATTGAAGAGTTGATGTAATTGGAGTTATTTTTGCATCATAATAAAACCCCACCACTCCATTGGAAGCGGACCCAAAGACATAGTCCACACTGGGTGAACACCGTTATCAATCTCGTTTGTGTTCTTTTATGTTATCTGCAGTGGTTTATTTCTATTAACATATTTTTAGTAGCTTTTTTGTCAAGCTTGTTTTTTCGCATTCTATTTAAGCACAATAAAGCTTAGGCTTGCGATCAAAGATCTTGATCAAGTTTGGTATCAGAGCATGTTGAGCTAGCTTGATTTTGGTTTTTGAGTGTGAATGCTTACGAGGTCTAAGCTTAAGAAAGGATAAGGTGAACTTGAAGCTTATAACCTTAAAGTTGGTTTGAGTAGTTTCACTCAAAGAGGAGAGATGGCTTCACCAAGACGAGAGAATCCTTTTAACTATGAGTCAGTTTTTCTTGAGGTATTTGCTATGTTGTAGCCAAAGGTGGAAGAGCTCTATAAGTAAATAGAACATTAGAAAGGAGAGGGCACTAGTCAAGTAAAGGATGAAGGTGAACAATCCCCTCTTCCTCAAATTTCACATTCTCCTTAGAGACCTTCGTCTCCCCCTCATCCTTAACCTCCTCCTCCTCCATTGTTGCTACCATCTCCTCATAAGAAGATTGTTTCGAAGAAAAGAAGCCATTGTTGAAGTTGGATGTTAAGTTCAACTTATCATTGTATAACAACGAGCTTAATGCAAAATGATTGGATAATTGGATTCGTCAGATAGAATTTTATTGCCACATTCAACAAAATTTTGAAGAAGAGGTAAAGATATAGTTGGCCTCTCTTCGTCTTGAAGGTACAACATTGGTGTGGGAAAGTAAACTTCGAGAAGGCAACAAAAATAATGATAAACTCCTTTCTTCATGTTCAAAATTCACTAATGCATTATAGAAGTAATTTTATCCGTTGGCTTATACTTAGAAAGCAATTATGGAATTACAAAATTTGAAACAAGGAAAAGGACAAAGCATGCAAAGTTTTACTAAAGATTTTAGGAAGAAAGCATTAGCTTTGAATATTCCATTAGATTCTCCAGAGACGTTTTTGAAATATATGGTTGCATTGCATAGTTATCTTTGCCATACTCTTCTTTTATTTGATCCCACTAATTTGGATGAAGTATGTGTCCAAGCTACTCATCTTGAGTCTAGGGGAAAGGGTTTGCCGAATGATTTTACGAAGAAGCAACCATCCAAACTTGTTAGAGGCAAAAAATCTAAAGTAAAGAGGAAAAGCAAGAAAGTTGCGACAATGAAAAAAGAAGAGGCAAAGCTGACATGTTCTCATTGTAAGAAGGAAGGGCATGACGACGCGCACTGCTGGGAATTGCATCTTGAACAAAGGCCTAAGAGGTTTGGAGGTAAAGGAAAGAAAAAGACTGTTGTGACAATGCAACAAGATTTGGGATCTGATTCAGAGGATGAAACTAAGGTCATAGTTGTTGGAGTACAAGGTAAAGCATTTGGTCATGCTAGTTCTAGTTCTTCTATGCTATCTCCTAGTGTTGAAAGTAGAAGAAGTGAGTTTTTTCATGTAAGGGTGATTATTAAGCATATGAAAGTAGACACTCTTTTTGATATTACTTCCTAAGTTAATTTAATATTTGAGGCAATTGTTAAAAAGTTGGGATTAGAAACAAAACCTCACAAGAAATGTTATCCTCTCGGTTGGGTTTGTGATAATGCGAAGTTGCAAGTGACGAAGCAGTGTAAACTTAGATTTTCTATAACTTCAAATTTTATTGACAAGGTTGAGTTAGATGTGGATCCTCTTGATATTTGTGGAATTGTTTTGGGAAACCTTTATTTGTGTGACATGAGCGCTGTATTTTTCAAGCAGGAGAACAAATATCACTCACCAAAGATGGGGTTGAGTATATTGTAAGAGCACATAACATGAAGACTAATTTATCACTTGTTAGTGCAGGGCAAATGAAGTGACTCATTAATGCTAGATAGAATTTTGTACTTTTGGATGTGAAAGCAAAGGATATCGAACAATATGATGTTTTTAAGGGTTGTAATCCATCTCATAAGGATGAATTGGTTAAACTTATTTCTAACTATGATGAGATTTTTCAGCAACTTAAGGATTACTTCCTAAAAGGGAGATACAACATGAAATTAAGTTGCAAGAAGGTGCCCCTCTCCCTAATACTGGTATGCACAAGTTGTTCGTGATTGAAAGTGCAAAGATTAAGAAACAAATTCAAGAGTTGCTTGAGACATAGGTCATCAAACGTAGTTCCTCTCCTTGTGGATTACCTATTGTGATGGTACCAAAGAAGGATGGTACATGGAGAATGTGCGTTGACTTTTTGCATTAAATAATATCACATTAAAGAATCGATACCCTCTTCTTTGAATCGATGATTTGTTAGATCAATTAAAAGACATCGTTTACTTCACTAAGATAGACTTGCGAAGTGGTTAGCATCATATTCAGATTGCATAAGGTGATGTTTGGAAAATTATTTTTAAAGCAAAGCGAGGTTTGTTTGAATGGTTAGTGATGTCTTTTGGGCTTTGAAACGTCCTGATAACTTTTGTGTGTGTAATGAACAACATTTTTCAACCACATTGATGAATTTGTTAGTCTATCTAGATGATACCCTAGTATTTAGCAATTCTTCAAATGAACATGTCAAGCATGTACGACAAGTATTTGATACTTTGGAAAATGAGTTGTATGTGAAATTGTCGAAGTCTCATTAGGGAAATTTTGAGGTCTAAAATGGGACTCCTAAGGAAATTATAAAATAATAGTGGAAATAATAACATAACATTAGATTACATCATCAAATTTTAGAGGGAAAAAAGAAAAAAAACTATTTTTTCATCTCATATTTTCAACCTATCTCTTTATGGGCTTACTCAAATTTCGAGCAGAAACACTCGTTGGATGCAAAATTTGATTTCTCATCCAAGGAGTACCTATGTTGCATACTTTTGGTGGACCCTATTACACGATAAATGAGAAGTACATGAAAAATGTGATTGCAATAACATGTTTTAATGTATTTCTCATTTTTTGTGTAGCAAAGTCCATCGAAAGTATGCAACATGAGTACTCATTGGATGAGGAATTAAATTTTGCATCTAATGAGTACTCCTGCTCGAAATTTGAGTAATACCTTAGGGAGATAAGTTGAAAATATTAGTTGGAAAAATAGTTTTATTATTTTATTATTTTTTATATTTTTTATTTTTTTACTCCAAAAACTGGTGAATCATCCCCATGGTTGACATCATCATCTTGAATCCTATTGGTTCTTATAAAGTTTATTTTGGTTGTACATTTTTCTTAGGAGGGCCATTTTAGAACTCAAAATTCCCCTAATGGAATTTGACAAGACATCATTAGTGTACTTAGGTTATATCGTAGTGATTGGTGAATTGAAAATAGATCCCTTTAAGGTTGAAGTGATTGTGAATTGGCCCAAGCCTAAATTAGCAATGCAAGTCAGAAGCTTTTTAGGAGCACTCCAATATTGGAGGAAATTTATTGCTAATTTTTCGTTCATTGCATCTCCTTTACATGCATTGACTGTCGTGAAACAAGTCTTTCAATGGGGAGGCATGCAACAAAAAGCCTTCGATACATTGAAAGAAAAGATTGGTACCACACCAGTGTTGATGTTCCCTAATTTGCAACAGTGATTTGAGATAAAGATTGATGCAAGTGGATATGCCATGGGAGCAGTTTTGATGTAGCAGCGTAAGCCAATCTGTTATCACTTTGAGACCTTTTCTAAAGTTGTTGTTAATTATCCTACATATGATAAAGAGTTATTGTATGCTTTAGTACAAACTGTTAAGAAAGGGAAGCATTACTTAATGGGAAAGGAAACGATAATACATACATATCATCCACCATTGTCGTATTTACAATTGGATATGCCATACAAGCAGTTTTGATGTAGCAGCGTAAGCCAGTCTGTTATCACTCTGAGACCTTTTCTAAAGTTGTTGTTAATTATCCTACATATGATAAAGAGTTGTTGTATGCTTTAGTACAAAGTGTTAAGAAAGGGAAGCATTACTTAATGGGAAAGAAAACGATAATACATACATATCATCCACCATTGCCGTATTTACAGTTGCAGATGAAACTATAACAATCAAGACATTTTAGGGGGATGATATTTCTACAGTAGTTCCATCTGGTCATCAAGTATAAGAGGGTGCAAGTTACAAGCTGGACGATATGCTATCTACACCTCCATTAAATGCATCTGTTGTCTTGTATAATGATTCTTTAGCATTTGACAATTATGTTGAGCAGTATGCTAGGGATGCAAACTTCAAGGATGTATATGATAGGCTAACTCATGGTTCATAGGAAGAGAATTACCATTTGCAAGGCAAGTTACTCTATCATGTTAATAAATTATGTATTCCAAAAGACGAAATAATGCATGTGATTAGAGAATCCCATAATCCTCGTATTCGTGCGTCCTAATAGTTACCTATTAACATTCACCATCAAGATGGATACCCTAGCTCGTTTGCAGAGATTTTGTTATTGGTGTTGAATGAGAGAAACAATATCCAAATATGTTAAAGGGTATGTATTGTATGCCACTAACAAGAAATTGAGTTTATATGCACCCCTTCCAGTTCCTTCTCATCCATGGGAAAGTATCTCTCTGGATTTTGTAGAAGGTTAGCTTATGTCCAAAAGAAGTCATGATTACTTATATGTAATTGTGGATAGATTTAGCAAGATGTGCGTTTTGATTCCTTGCAAGAACCAAGTGACAGCTGAATGGACTACACAACTATTCTTGTAACATGTTTGGGTTCACTTTGGATTGCGCATTTCTATTATATTAGATCAAGATTTCTGCTTTCTCGGAAAGTTTTGGTCAAGCTTGTGGAAAATGATGGACACCAAGCTGAAAATAAGCACTGCTTTTCATCCATAGTTCGATAGACAAACATAGGTGGTCAACATGACCATAGTACATTTACTTCGAGGATACAACAATAAACATCCTAAGCTTTGGGATGAACAATTACATTATGTGAAACATGCCTACAACCAAGCATTACCTTCATCTACACAAAGTTCTCCATTTAAAGTTTGTTTTGGGTACTTGTTGAAGTCTCCATTGGATTTGTTTTTGGGAAAGATGTTGATTATGGTGGACAAAGAGATGAAGATAAGGCCCAAAAATTCATACAGAAGATCTAGATGGTGCATCAAGCAGTGTAAGAACAGTTGGAGAAGAGCCAAGCCCAGTGTAAGGCTATGCATAATAAACACATGGTAAATAATCATTTCCAAGTTGGTGATTGAGTTTGGTTGCACATCAACAAAGGTAAATTAATAGGGGAAGGTAAGAAGCTCAAGCCAATTTGATATGGCCCATTTACTATTTTGGAGAAGATTGGCACTATTGTTCTCCAGTTAGATTAGCCACCATATATGCATATTTATTCAGTTGTGAATGTGGAGAATTGAAACTATATGAGCCACCAATGATCATAGATCAGGATGAGAGTGTTCAATTTCCTTCCATTGATGATTTTACTCTTGAGTATTTGGACAAGTTGCAGGAAAATGTTATTTTAGATAGGAAGACGAGGATTTCACGTCGAGGAGATGTGGTATATCTTTGAATGGGTCTTAAGGGAATGAATCTAAGTAAGACACAGTGGATCAAGGTAGGGAAAGTGATGTTGAAGAATCTAGGGCAAATAGGATTGATGTGATTCTTCTTTAACTTGATAACTATTTGTGAGGCATTTCAATTTTCTTCTTAGCACAATCTTTGCTTGGACATTATTAGAGTGTGTGTTTCTTATTTCATCAAATCGCTACCAAAACCAAAGAGACAAGAACAAAAGATGTTTGGCTTTTTGCTAGGGCCAAAACCTCTCCCTCTTGGAGAGGAAAATCTGCACACAATTATTCTTAGAGAGATTCCATTTGACGAATACCAAGACCATGACCCTTGACCTATTACGCCACTCCAAGACCAAGACACCAATCCTCTTCTTCGTCATGGATGAGATCATCATCACTGCTGTTATCACCTAGAACTGCAGTGATATGTACATAATGTTGTCCATAAAATTTTTGTTGTCCAAAAATTAGGTGTCTAATGGTTATGGCCCTATGTCTGCTACTTAGGGATTGTGTTTTATAAAGATATTCATATGAACCATTTTCAAAAACCGTTAGCTATCCTCCATCATGATTATATTAGATATGTCTTGTCTTATATACGTCACTAGTCCTTTTCGCATTTTTGCAGCGCAATTTCATTCGCTGATTTTGCAGCGCAATGATGTTTTAGTTCTTCACAGCATGTCAATAACCAACGATTTCGTAGCGCATGTTGTCAACTCATAACTGTCTGCGCTACGAAATCACGGATTCGGGGATTTAAACAGCACTGATTCTTAGAATGTCATGTCTGAGGGATGAGTCAGTATGTCTGTCCGTTTAATTGTCAGAATGGCGTCCTTTTCAAGCAAGTATAAGCCATCATTTCCCCAATAGGTTCATAACCACGCGCGTAAAAATCATTCAAATGGTCTGTAATGCTGTTAGTGGTATGATATTTGTTGATGTTGCATGAATTGGTCTGTTTGCATGATAAGACTGTTAAGTTGCGGAGGAGCCCGAATTCATTCTCTATAAGGAACCTGATTGCAAGCGAGCCGACGTTAAAAAGTTTGAATTTGCATTTGAAGTTGAAGCTGGTAGTGTTTCTCTGAGCAAAGGAGTTCAAAGCAAAATGGAGAAGAAGGGGCATCGGTTTGGAAGGTGTCAAAGAACTGAACCTGTGGGATTGGATCTCGCATTGAGAGATGAAGGTGTGAAACAAGCCTTTCAGAA
>APFE031594704.1:18846-46434 GCA_000404065.3 Pinus taeda | reverse complement strand
TAAACATTACATGCCTTGACTTCCATGAATGAGTAGTTGATAGTTTATTGAAAAGATGTTTGACTCCATGAGCCCAATGGAAGAAATGTTATGTTGTCTGTCCAACCAACATGTTTACTAAATTTTCATTTCAAGAGTTAGCCCTCTTTGTGCTTAAAGATAAATCAATAGTTTATTTTGAGAGAGCCCTCTCAGGTTAGGGAGGCTAATCCTTAGCTAAAAGTCTGGTCTGAAATAGTTACATAAGGTCTTACTGATTAGCAGCCATTAGTACTGGTTTTGTGATAACAACTGCTACTACACCGAAGTCATAATTATTGTATCACTGAGATCTTTACACCTTGCTGCACCTTCACTGAGAATATTGCTGCACTTTTACAAAGATTAGTGTTATTCCTTCATTAAGACCTTTACCATGAAGCTTAGATCTATATACTGAGGCATTTAGAGCACGATCATGACTACTTCTAGAATACTTGTTGAGATAGAGGGTGTCACTTCAAGATCCTTCTCTTCACACATATGCCAAGGTAGTGAGGCTGCTTCACACTGTTAGTAGGTTGAGACAGTGACCAATATTGAAACCTTCATTATTGTTGCTACACCGAGACAATGATTGCTTTCCTTGTATTGAGATAATGATTGCAGGTATGCTAAGATTTCCATCATTGAGGAGGATGAGACTGCAATCTTTCCTCACTGTAATTGTCCACAAAATTGAAGAGGCATCCGAGACTGAGCCTTCCTGTACCTATTCGATGTTACAGTGATGTTTGTACTCACCCGAAATATAAAAATCCTAACTCTTGTAATGCGGATCTCTGTCTGAGTTCTTCTCTGTTGCATTGATACGAGATTCCTATACTCACTGCACCCATCCGAATTTCAGAGAAGAAAATGCGAAATCTTACTTTCCTGTGGTGACCCTAACTGCATATATATAGTAGTTAGGCCTATATTTGAGCCAACGTGATAGTGTGAAGTGTTGAGACCTTTTATTGAGCTGACATGACATTCTTTAGTTTATATAATTCGATTTGAGGCTGACATGACATCTCTCTTTATCATTTTGCTTTCTGTCTTCTTCATGAGGATTGTGCTAGTCTTGGAGCGCTAATCTAGTCACTAGGTAGACATTACATATATGCTCAATAAGAGCTCTTTGACTCTGACTTTCCTAGACCTATGAAATAAGCAAGAAACTCATTCTCATAATTTAAAAAGAAAAATATTTTTGTTTTTGTTTTTTTTTTGACAAGTACAAAGATCAAAACTACATTTGTAAATACCGAACCTAGCTACACTTTCTTCAACACTCCCTCTTAACTAGGGAGGTATTTATAATGGTACCTGGTCATTTTTAATCTGAATAGTTTCTCATAAGAAGAATCAGATTGGTAATACCATCTGTATATCATCATATCAATCAACATTGTGATAGTGCAAGGCCTTCACTAACAACTCCATCTCTTCACGAGACCATGAGCGACAATGCTGGAGAGACCAATGATTTATAGACACCTTCATCATAGTCTCTCAAGGTACATACCCGCCTGGGTGTTCACTGAGTATGACCTTCTAGGACTATTCTTATCTTGGGTTCCCAACCCTCAAAGAATATCGGTCCTCTTGCCTACTCTTGTCTTGGATGCCCTACACATCCTCAAAGAGTATTAGATACCATATGATTACCCAATCCTCCCAACCTTTCTTCCCAAGTGAAGACACGAATGTTGTGTCTACATGTGTTTACATTTCCATTCATGGCCTTCATCTAGACTTACAACTGTTAGTCCTGGTCTAGTGCATGACACATGACATGGAAAAACACACTTGTCACTCCTTTGTAATCAGGGGTGATCTTAATTCAAATTCCCTCTTGATCAAGGGCCTGTCAGAGCTCCCTCTTAGCTAGGGACTCTTCTATATATCAACAAATTTTTCTTTGTGGGTCCTTTAGCTGCTTGATCAACTTCTCTCCTTGATGTCATTAAATTCAGTTGAGCTTCTTTCTTGTAGGTCATCAGCGATTGATCACTTTCCTTCTTGGTTCATCATGTCATAACTTTGTTTATGGAAAGTGGCCTTCTTGATACATATCTGAAACCTTCATCATATAGCTACTTCTTGCCCATCATGCTTCTTTCAGGATCCACCACATGAATGCCAGTTGTACTTGTACTTACAACTCTTGTTCTAGTAGCCCTGCATGAAATCATCCAGATATTATTCAAGAAATCAAAGCATAACATTAAAACAAATCATACCTTACTAGATGGCTCTTCATCATGACATCTTCCTGTAGGTATCAACATCCTGCATTCATGTTGATACATCTCCCAAAGATATCCATTGTCAAGGGTCTCCATCTTTTTCAAACTTTCATCAGAGTCTTCATATCTTTCTGGGAGATTTCCTGGTCAAATCTTCTTGGCCTATTGGATGTTGATTGCCTTCATCATGGTTTCATATCTCATGATATCTTCCTTCCTCACTCATTCTATTCCATGAGCTTTCAATCAGAGTTTATTAATTGTAGTCAACCACCTCATACTTCATATAGGACATACTATGTTGATTTCATCTTAGTGTGACTTTATGCCTTGCTGCATCCTTTCATAGGAGGAGATCCTTTTTCTCTTGATCATGCTTCTTAAGATAGAAGCAATGATTCATGTTATCTGCAACCATATGACATGACATTATAGTATTAAACACAATCATACATACCTTATTTTACCTTCAAGTCAACGAGGCTTCTTCCAATAACTTCCTTGATTGAAAATATCTTCGATCCCTTGCTTTGCTTCATTTCATATCATCATCTCATGGATTCCATATGTTGGAGTTCTTGTTGAAACACTTAATTCCTCTCTAGATCAGTGAACCCTACAATGGAGATTCAATCAGAGAATTTTGAGGATCATGTATAACCCCAATTGGCAGATGTTTCCTTGTATGATGAGCCTTAGATGACTCCTATATTTCCTTCAATGTCCACGGAGGTTCCCAAGAGCTATATATCCTACATTTTTTTTCCATGGATTTATATCCTTCATGATCCTTATGAAGATGTTATGAGCTTTTGTTTATAATACTTTCATGATGCCATGATGCATCTTATTATCATTGTCATATCTTTTAACACAAGATTTAGGAGCTTATGATAAGACCCTTTTGTGACGGATATTATCTTACTCATAGGAGAGATTTGTTACTCCCTCTTTCCGTGGCCCTTTTCTTCAGCTTCCTCCATATTTTAGTGATATGAGCTTCCAAAATATTTCTATGGCATTGAATCTTTATTATACTTATTTTGTCTTGTTTGAGGACCAACCTTGCCTTTACTTTATGCACATGGTTGAGTTCTTTAAACCTTCATATTTCTGCCATCAACTTGTCTTTCTCTATCCAACATAGAGACAACAAGTTCTTGAACGAGGTAACCTTCTTGTTCTTGGACATTTGTTACCTTGCCTATCAGTTAGAACGATAATGATTATCTTGCTTCCTAGATCTTGTAGATGGGATCTTATGAAGATATCCTACATCCTTCATACCCTTTTACTTTCATGAAGAATATGTTACCTTCTTCATTTCATCTTTAGAGAATGAGTTTACCACCTACATCACTTTGATGTCTCCAATATGCTATGTGAGGGGATCTTTCCTAAGCATTCCTGTCCATAAATTCAAAGGAGACCTATTGATATGTTTAATGACTTAATCTACTTAGAGGACTATGTCTATCCTCCTTCTTCATGTAAGGAATCTTGATGGCCCATCCAACCTTTAGATGTCCTTGCAATCGTGAAGTCATTTAACCAAATATATAAATTGAAAAGATACTTGTCATGTGAAGATGAAATCTTCACCTTGATTGCTTTGATGATGGTTGAAACAGTTGCATTGACGCTTCCTCTGAATGAGATCCTTGATGTAATGGTATGAAGCTTGCCTTCTTGTCTTCAAGTTTCTTCAACTTATACAACTGATTCTTATGATTCACAACCCGTTGATGAACTTGAGGTAACATTGTCTTGCTATCACATAAGTGGATTATGGAACCTTGTAGTATGCAACATTGTGTAGAACCATATAATCTTGATGTTGCTTGCCACGATGATCATTTTATGGTATTGAGATACATCAATGAACAAATTCATTCTATATTGAGATCCCTGTGGTATGACATAGACTAAGACTGTGAGAGGCATAGAAACTGCTGCCATGAACCTGAGATCTGAGTACTTGTGATCGAAACTGCTTCCATGAACCTGAGATCTGAGTACTTGTGATCGAAACTTCATTCTTTGACGAAAGCCTTTTCTGTTGTAGACCGGTGTTGTGGGCTAATTCTTTAATCTTGACAAAGCTCTTGCTTTGATGCCCTTCTTGAAGACTGGTCCTTGTATGTCTCTTTGCTTCCCTTCCTTTGACTTCTGAACCTTAGCTTTGATATCATGTTGAAGAATATAGGGCAAGTAGGATTGATGTGATTCTTATTTAACATGATAACTATTTGCGAGGCATTTTAATTTTCTTCTTAGCACAATATTCTCTTTGAAATTATTAGAGTGTGTGTTTCTTATTTCATCAAATAGATACCAAAACCAAAGAGACAAGAACGCAAGATGTTTGGCTTTTTGCAGGGCCAAAACCTCTCCCTCTTGGAGAGGAAAACCAACACCCAATTCTTCTTATAGAGATTCCATTTGACGAATACCAAGACCATGACCCTTGATCTATTATGCCACTCTAAGACCAAGACACCAATCCTCTTCTTTGTCATGGTTGAGATCATCATCATTGCTAGTAAAGTCATCACTGCTGCTACACCGAAGTCATCATCATTGTATCACTGAGATCTTTACACCTTACTGCACCTTCACCGAGAATACTACTGCACTTTTACAAAGATCAGTGTTATTCCTTCATTGATACCTTTACCATGAAGCTAAGATCTATATACTGAGGTATTTAGAGCAAGATCATGACTGCTTCCAGAATACTTGTTGAGATAGAGGGTGTCACTTCAAGGTCCTTCTCTTCACACATATGCCAAGGTAGTGAGGTTGCTTCACTGTGTTATTAGATTGAGATAGTGACCAATATTGAAACCTTCATTATTGCTGCTACACCGAGATAATGACTGCTTTTCTTGTATTGAGATCATGATTGTAGGTATGCTGAGATTTTCATCATTGAGGAGGATGAGACTGAAATCTTTCCTCACTGTAATTGTCTACAAAATTGCACAGGCATCTGAGATTGAGCCTTCCTGTACCTATCTAAAGTTACAATGATGTCTGTACTTACCCAAAATGTCAAAATCTTAACTCTTGTAATGTAGATCTCCTGTAATGCGAATCTTTGTCTGAGTTCTTCTCTGTTGCATTGATTCGAGATTCGTATGCTTACTGCACCCAACCGAATTTCAGAGAAGAAAATGCGAAATCTTTCTTTTCGGTGGTGACCCTAACTACGCATATATAGTAGTTAGGTTTATATTTGAGCCGATGTGATAGTGTGAAGTGTTGTGACCTTTTATTGAGCCGACATGACATTCTTTAGTTTATCTAATTCAATTTGAGGCCAACATGACATCTCTCTTTATCATTTTGCTTGTTGTCTTCTTCATGAGGATTGTGCTGGTCTTGGAGGGCTAATGTAGTCACTAGGTAGACATTACATATATGCTCAAGAAGAACTCTTTGACTTTGAATTTCCTAGACCTATGAAATGAGCAAGAAACTCATTCTCATAATTAAAAAAAAATATATATATATATATATATATATATATAATATATATATATATATATATATATATATATATATATATTGACAAGTACAAAAGATCAAAACTACATTTGTAAATACTAAACCTAGTTACACTTTCTTCAACAAGTGAGGGAGCAATACCCTCACTTATGTTCTAAGTATTTTACCTTTTGGTGGTCCAAAAGCTTCCTACTTGGGAGGATTGATCCAGGAGGATCTAGGATGGCCTAAATTTCAAAGCCCCCCAAGTTTGATGAAATAGTACCAAGTCAAAGAGATCAACGTGATGATTCCAATGCAATTTGCATCACGTCGAACAAAGTCTGTATGAGAAATATATGGTAGTTTGAATATTTTGACCACTAGTAAAAAAGTCAAATTTGCCATGACACATGGCAGCCTCTTAGGGTGACACATGGAAAGTCGTATGGATGACACTTGGCAGATAAAGGTAACATGGTAATGATTGAAGAGTGACACGTGGCAGGATTTGGTTGTAACACATGGAATTATGCGATTGGATATCAGGGCACTAAGGTGGACCAATCTAGTGGTGCCATGTGGCCCAATCGGAGGCCACCATGTGGCATCACTGAATGGAAAAATTTGGAATGGTTCGATAGACCAAATTCAATAGGGTTTGAACCCATAACCACTAGAAAATTAACCATGCACTCTGCCAATAGGCCATGCCATGACCGTTGGGATTGATAGCGACACAACTATACATAAATTGTTATAACTGCGTGCAAAATAAGGGGGAGGTTGCAGGCTCAACCCTACAACCTCTGTGTGATCTCCAACAACAACTGGTTGACAACAAATAATACTAGGATAGATGATACGTTGGGAAACAACATAACACTATATATATAAAATGTTTATGCCATTGCACCACAAGTGTAAGTTGTACACTAAGGTCGAACTCTTGTTATTTGAAGGCCTATTCTGTGCTTTGAATATAGTATTAGCCTTTTGAAAGTAAAGAAAAGGGAGAGATAGGTTTGCAAGGGCTATAGTGCCAAAGGAAATCCGAGCTCCTTTGGATTTCTAGCGTGAAATTTATCATTAATCTTGTGATAAATCATAGAGTTTATGCCCTTTTGGAGAGGTTTGAAAGGAACATTTTTGTGAGGATTTCTTAGAGGCTTTTTGTAAAGCTACCGAGTAAAGAGAAAGCTTTAGAGATTGGGGAGTTAATATAATTGGAGTTATTTTTGCATCATAATCAAAGAGGCCACTCCATTGGAAGCAGACCCAAAAATGTAGCCTCTGTTATCAATCTCGTTTGTGTTTTTTTTTTTATGTTATCTACAGTTTTTTATTTCTATTAACATATTTTTAATAGCTTTTTTGTCAAGCTTGGTATTTCACATTCTATTTATGCTAATAAATCACAGTCTCACGATCAAAGATCCTGATTACACCATTTGGTGCTATTTTTGAACAACTTGAGAGCCATAACTGTTATAGAGGATTTCAACATTCTATTAGTGAGAACATGAGGATAGAAGACAGACACATCAATGAGCAGAGGTAGGTAGGATATGGATAGAAGACATTTCACATTCTTAGAGTGAATTGATGCCTTTTGATGAAATATGGAGTTTGTGGTGAACATGAACCATGACACCTAAAACCAAAAATAATCATGTAAATTAGTGGGGCCACAAGTTGTATTTTAAGGAATATTTTTGGGTCCCAAATTGTTTATGGCCTGTATGACCCTTCTAAATAAGAGATATCAATGTCAATAGTTAAATCCCAGCCATGGATATAAACTATAGGTCATTCATGTAGCTAATGTATAAGATAATCAACCTTGGATAGATACCATACACATATTGATATTTGAGTGTAATATAAGTGGCTACAACATATCCAATCACTTGGCACCTAGGTTTATTTTTCCGTGCTCCAATTTTTTTAGCTAACTAGAAATTTGTGAGGAGAAGACACCTTGAGAGTTGAAGACTCTTTCAGAATTCTAGTGTCTATTCACAAGAAACATGTTAGAGTTCATGACAATAATTAAAATAAAATTATATTGTAAAAACCAAAATTTACTTCAAGTAAATATTTTCTAGTTTCTATAATAGGTAGCAGGTCATTTAACAAATGTATCAATGTTAACTTGGATATATCTATGTAGCTTAAGAGATTTAGTTTGGTTGTAAGTATGATTACCATACCTTGTCCCATGGATGTTTTCCTGACACATTGTTAGGTTTTACCACAAACATTTTGTGTTGCATAAGTGCTTCATTCGTTATCTTGTATCATTACCTTTTTGCAATTATATTTTATACAGGCTAAAAAATACCAAAAAGTGGTATTAGAGAAGAGTCAAATACTATCTAGGAAGATAGAATGTTTTTGAGCCAAGAGTAGTCAAAATGTGGCACTAAATGGCTACTGAGCCAAGAGAAATCAAATTGTGGCATTGAATGGATTATGAGCCAAGTCTTCCAAATTTCAACAATTTGTTTGCTTTGTATACATAGGATTGCCATTTTTTCTTGCGGTTGTGCACGACAAAAGACCGCTATTTTTTCTCTCTCTATGTGTACAGAGGACTCTGCAATTTTTTTCTTAGTGGCCAAATACTACAAAAGACCACGCCCAATCTTGTGTTGTCATGCAAAAGACACTATATCTTTGCAAACCCTAGTCATCAAAAATAATTTTGGTTGTGTATTGGTTTATTCAGGCCATGTTTCAAGTCACAAACATATCCATTAAGGAAGGGACAAGTCTTGTTCACATCGAAGGTTATTTGAGCAGCAAAGGTTATTTGATCTAGAGATATCCTAGAAGGAGGTTTGTTCATGTTATATGGTAGTGAAGGTCAGATCTGAGTTGTTCGAGTAGTCAATCCACGAGGAGTGGCCCATGGAGCTCATTTGAGGCAGTTTGTTTGTAACCCATGATAACACTTAGAAATAGATTTTGAATCAATTGGTCAAATTAGCTAGGGTTTTGAATTTTCTCGAAATAAAAATTTCATGTATAAAGTGCCACTTGGTCATCTTGTCATTATGTAGGGTCAATATAAGTTCAAAAACGGTCAGTCATAAAGGTTCAATTTCAAAAGTTCATGTGCCTTAGACTTATTCATTCATAATTGGCATTTAAGCACTTTTGCAAAATTCCGTAGCAAATCCAATTAGGGAAATTGAAGGTTTGCTATGAAAGTTCCTGATAATTTCGTAGTGGACCCGCCTTTCCGAACACCTATCCCACTACGTAATTGCGCTGAAGTATACAACTGTGTTAAATGGTGGAGTAACGATCCTTTTTGTTTGAAAAGTGTGATTGGTCAGTCATATGGTGGGTCACGGATGCACTTTATCAATCTTTTATCCATTTTCCTACATATTGACACCGCGTAGCTTCTTGTTGCTAACTTGTTTATTTCTATTTAGCTTTGCTACCATAAGCTTCACGCTGTCATAGGAGTTGGTTTGTTGTCTCTCACACAAGTCTAGTTCTCATGCAGGTCTTGCTGTCTCTAGGTTAGAGTCCATTGCTGTCTAGCTGTCTCTAGGTTGATTTGCAGGTGGCAAGAAGGTGACAAGGAGGAGCCCTACGTGTTGCAACCATGGCACACATAAAACAATATAAAGGAGGT
This sequence comes from Pinus taeda, assembly GCA_000404065.3. Classification (NCBI taxonomy): domain Eukaryota; kingdom Viridiplantae; phylum Streptophyta; class Pinopsida; order Pinales; family Pinaceae; genus Pinus; species Pinus taeda. The sequence continues at coordinate 37,020 of APFE031594704.1, read as the reverse complement.
TTAGTGGTTCGTTATGACCCTGTGAACATGAAATTTCTAGAGGAAGACCCTTCTTTCGTTCAATCATTTTCCAGCATGGGATGCCTACGCTTTTTCCAAAATCTACAGGGTTACCATGGGCAGCTTGCCAAAGACTTTGCTGTAAATTTCACTGGAATAGAAATGAAGGTTGGTCTTTTGAACTTTGCAGTGTCCCCTGACACAATTTCCCATGCTATAGAGATCCCTAGGTGAGGAGAAATGTGGTTCAAGGTTCAAAAGTTTCAGCTCCTAAATTGTGATGAATTCCTCAAGGAAGAACACATAGGGATTGACACGACTGCTGGAATTTCCAGAACTTGCCTCAAAGAGAATTTTTCCAAACTCCTAATGGTCATCCATAAATATTTCACATGTGAAGGCAGATTCAACATGGTTTACCAATATCATTTCAATTTGCTACTGCATTTCATAGGTAAACAAACTCTAGACATTCCTTTTTATCTCTTTAGAAGTTTGGGAAAGATGGCTGACAAGGTCTAAAACAAGCCTGATGCTAGTAGTACCTCTGTTTTTCACCATGGCCTCATTAAATTGCTGGTTATAGAAGTGCTAAATAGGTTAAACAGAGATTGGATTACCTTCTTATTTTTGAGTGGCTATGAGTTAGATACTACCACACCTTCTAGGATAAATCAAAAGTCTAAATCAATAACCCCTAGGGAAGAGAAGCAACTTGTAGTAGACCCTATAGTAAAAAATTCTATAAGCATTGAGAGGAGGATGACCAGAAGGTAGAGTAAAAGGAAGGTTAAGCTAATTAATATCCTAGAGGTCATTGAGATTGACGAAAGCTCAATTGAGCAGCTTATAAAAGTGATCAAGATTGAAACTAAAAAGAAGAACAATAGGGCCAAGAAATTAGATTTTACACAAGAAGAATCAGGTTTTGTCTTCAAGCCAAGGAAACTTGTTACAAGGTCAATGCAACAAACTGAAAAGATGCCAAAAGTGCCTTTAGAAAAAGTAGAGTCATCAAAGAAAATGAAAGGCAAAGAGCTTGTACAAGAAAAAAGTGAATTAGAGGTTCTGCAAGAACAATTGAGAGAGGCTAGACAAGAAGTCATTAATTCTAAACTTGAGTTTGAGGAGTGGAAAAGGGAGGTGTCAAAGCAGATAGATTTCTATGATGAAATTGCAGAAAAATCCAAAACGATGATGAAGAGGACTCTACCTTTGCACAAAATGTTGAAGCACATGTACAAAAGGAACAACTGACTACAAGCAGACATAAATAAGTTAGGGTATTCTGACACATAGGAAATAGTTAAATATAACTTGGTCTAGTGTAGAGATAGGTTAAGTGTGTTCCTTTACTTTGTACTTTTGTAACTTACAATCCGACAGTCACGATCCAACGGTTCATTCTCTCCTCGGTATTACCGACACTTGATCCATGGCTTAACTCTCGATTGGTCCATGATCTCTATTTAAAGAGCATGGAGGGTCATTTGTAAGGTGATCATTCATGAGAGAAACTTATGTAAATTTTCTTTCTTTTACATTAATAAATCAACTGAAGTGGCCTTGTTGGCTCAGGCCGTGGACTGTTTCTCTCTTTGAGGGTTTTAACCACGTCAAAAATACTGGTGTACTGATCTGTGATCTATTTGTGAGTGGTATTCCTTGGTTTTCTATCTAAGGAAATTACCCTGTAAATTCCTACATGGTATTAGAGCTATTTGAGGGCTGCATCCGTTGGTGATACAAATCTGAAGCCGGTACAACTGCATCCGACTATCAGTTCCTATATCTATTGTTTCAGACTAATTTCAGACCGAGAAGACTACTCTATTGTGTTAGGAGCATCTGTTCCAATGAAGAACACATTTCGTTTCACGCGGAAAGGTTTCCAGTAGCCCTAGTTACGTCATTTTTAAGATATGGAGGTATACAATCTTTATTTGCAGTTTTAGATATTTATCTCTCTATTTATTTCGATTTATTTATCTCTTTATTTTTATTATTGGATCTATACCTTTTATTTTTATGTATTCTCTTTGCCCCACGGTTGTGTGCGATCTAGTCAAATCATAAACAAAAATAAAGGATTTTTCTCATGCATATGCTCTTTTCCACCGCGTCTTAGTGTGATTTCGGAAAATCAGAGACATTGAGGAAAATATTTAGTTTCCGGATAAATCTAACTTTAAGCCGTAAGGCTCTTTTTTTGCATGTTCATTTTGGGTTGTGTGGGTTTTTGTTTTTTGTAGGCAAAACGAGGTTTTTCAAGTAAGCACACATCCCAAAGCTTCAGTGAGTTACTTTATGAGAATAGAGGTCTTGGGTTCAAGTTTTTCTTTTTGTTGAGTTAATTTTTCAAAAAGCACATGTAACTAATGTTTTAAAGTTACTTTATGTAAAAGTGTTCTCACCCATTATAAAAAGTGAGTCACTTATAATTCTAAAGTCACTTTATCTTTTATTTAAGTTACACTTTAGTGGGTAGCTCATAAAGTACCATTGTAAAAGTGTTTATAAAAGTGGGTCACATAGAGTAATTTTAAAAAAAAGTGAGCTAATTAGATTAAGTTTGGATAGGGGGAGGTTTTTTTTAGAACATAACATTATCATTCACTTCCGAAAATTCATGTACTTCGTCGGCATCTTTAACAACTTTTCTTCAAAATGTCATAACTTTTTCATTCAGAAGCCATTTTCAGAGCCATATTTTTGAATTGGCCTAATTTTTTGAGATATTTCCATTGGAACACTTAGTTTCAACATCTACAATAATTTTTGTTAAAATGGAAAGTCCATGCCAAGATATTCTTGACAACACCAACTACTTCCAATGGTTGTCCTACATTGTGGATTTACTTAGAAGTAAAGGTCTTTATCGAATAGCCTCAAACCGAGAGTCTAAACCTAAAGATGAAGATAAACAAACCAAATAGGAAGATAATCAAGATCAAGCACGTGGGTTGATAGAGATGTCTATTTCTCCAAACCTTAGATTTCATATCGCAGAATTTGATACCCTTGATGAAGCAATAAAACAATTCAATAAAGTTTTTGGGATTATAAATAAAATTAGAGCCCATCAACTCGAAAATGAGTTGCTTACATTGGAACCCAATAATTTTTCTTCCATTGAATACTTTTTATCCAAGTTCAAGACCCTTGGACTTCTCTTGGAAGGTGTTAAGGTTAAGAAATAAGATGATAACCTTATTTATTCCATTCTTACGAAGTTAGGACCAACCTACTCTGTGTTTGTTTCCACTTTCCATTCTACTAGAGAAGCCTTTATTTCTCAAGGACAAGCCAACAAGTCCCCCTCTTTTGATGCCTTTTGTAATTCTTTAATAAGAGAACAAGAAAAACTCTTACATCTTGGTTTTCTTAATACTAGAAACTCTTTTAAAAAAGCCTCAACAACCCTGCAACAACCAAATTCAAAGAATCCTAAAAAGAATGGTCCTAAACCAAACAAGGGTCCTAAGCAATTTTTGTCTCAAAATGAAAAATAAATTCAACAAAATGATAAGGAAAATAAAAACAAAGGGAAAAAGACTGATAGACATTGCAACTTTTTTAATTGAGATGGCCACTTAGAATCCAAATGCTTTAAGAAGATGGAAGCCTTGGAAGCAACAATGAAGAAACATAACATCCATTTGGATCACTCTTCAACTTCAGCTTCATCTTTAGGAATAACACTTTTTGCATGTGGTTGTCAAACATCTTGGTCTAATTATGCACTAAATGTATCTACTTCTCATTCTCATGAGTGGCTTATTGATTCCAGAGTTTCTTATCACATGGCCAAAAACAAAGCCATGTTTTCTTCTTTAAATGATTGTAACACAAAAAATATATATGTTGGTGATGATAGATCTCTTAGTGTTGTAGGGATTGGAACTATTCATCTGGACAATGGTAAATTTAATGATGTATTATGTGTTCCTACCTTGTATATCAGATAACTCATTTAGGTGAAGGTAAAATCGTTGAATTTTCACCTCATGATGTTGTAATTAAGGACCTAAGAGATCCTAGACATATTTTAGTTACTGGCATTGTTGATGATTCTACAAGGTTATATAAGTTTAACAACTTTGGGTCGTCAAATCTTCCCTCAGTATTTGTTGCTCATAATGATGAAGTGAACAAACTTTGGCATGAGTGATTTGGTCACTTGAACTATCACTCCCTTCAAAATCTATGTAAAGAAAATATGGTGACATGTCTTCCTATGGATCTTGCAGAGATGGTGTTTGTTTTGGATGTGTACTCGGAAAACATCATTGGGATAGTTTTGAAAAATGTGTCTCTTGGCACGCCTCAACCCTTTTACAGCTTGTGCATAATGATTTATGTGCTCCACTTCCAGTTGTTTCATTCTTTGGCTACAAGTATCTCTGAACTTTCATTGATGATTTAGCCAGATGCACTTGGGTATATTTCTTAAAACTCAAGAGTGAAGTCTTTAACATGTTATTGGCCTTTGTTGAGAAATAATCTGGACATCGAATTCTTAAGCTAAGATCTGATAATGGTGAAGAATATGTTAACAACAAATTCATCAATTTTTGCACTGAGCATGGAATTAAATTGCAACATACTGTTCCATATACTCCACAAAAGAATGGTGTAGTTGAAAGGAAGAATCACACCTTAAAGGAAATGGCTAACTGTGTGCTTCAATCAAAAGGAATTAGTCTTAATTCTTGGGCAGAAGCAATTAACTGTGCAAATTGCATAGTAAATCACACTCCTACTAAGGTTTTAAATAATATCACTCCAGATGAAGCATGGAGCTCAATTAAATCAGATGTAAGTCACTTTCGTGTTTTTGGAAGTGAATCATGGACCCATATTCCAGATGAGAAACATAAAGCCTTAGAACCTAAGAGTGAAAAATGTTTTTTGTTGGATATTTTGAAGATGTCTAAGGATATAGAATTCTTCCACCTAAATCCAAAAATTTTATCATTAGAAGAGATGTAAAGTTTGCTGAAAATATATCGGCCTACGAGCCTAGTTCGGCAGATGTGCCACCTCTCTCTATCCCTTCTACTTCTAAAAATATTTCTTCTTTAGATGATGACAACGAGGATGAAAATCCTTCCCCACCTTCTCTGGATCCTCCTTTAGCTCCTCCGCTTCCAAAATGGGTCTGTGCTACTCAAGATGCAACAGGTGCTTTTGCAACCGATCGTACAGATCAATGTCACACACGTTCTCAGTTTGATAGAGCCTCTTCTTTATTGGCTCAAGTTTCAACGAATTATGATCTTGACACCTTTGTAGAAGCTTCAGACCATCCAGATTGGGACGCAACTATGAATGAAGAATATCATTTAATATTGGCAAATGATACATGGGACCTTGTTCGTCTTCCAAAGGGACGAAAATTTGTTAGATGCAAATGGGTTTACAAAACCAAGTTTGGACTAGATGGAAAAGTTGATAAACATAAAGTTCGTCTTATTATTAAGGGCTTTTCACAAGTTGAAGGCATTGACTATACTAAAAACTTCTCCCTTGTTTCCAAAATGAAATCTATCCACCTTATTCTTTCCCTTGCCACCTCTTTCAAATGGGAAGTCCATCATATGGATGTTAAATCCGCCTTCTTGCATGGGGACTTGCATGAAGAAATCTATATGGAACAACCTCATGGATTTATACAAACAAAATCCAGCCTTGTATGTTGGCTTAAGAAATCCCTTTATGGTCTCAAGCAAGCCCCTCGGGCTTAGTATGCCAAAATGGATAGCTTTCTTTTAGATACTGGATTTCCTAGGTGTCATTCTGACAATATTGTCTACACCAAGAAAGTATGTCTCTTATCATTCTTGTTCTTTATGTTGGTGATCTTATCCTTACTGGTAGTGATCCCAACCTTATAAACCATGTGAAGTCCATCCTTAAAAATAAGTTTGAAATGATGGACTTAGGACACTTGCATTATATTCTTGGTCTTCAAGTCTTGCAATCCAAAGAAGGTATTTCCCTTTCCTAGTCCAAGTATGGCTGTGATCTTCTACGCCACTTTCATGTGGAAGACTGTAAGCCAACCGCTTCTACCTTTCAGTCTGGAGCCAAACTTTCAGTCACTTTTACTTCCCCTGAAGTTGATGCTACCTTATACCGTCAACTTGTAGGAAAACTTTTGTATCTGACCCATGCCCGTCCTAACCTTTTCTTTGCTGTGGGCCTTATTTCTTGGTTTATGAAAAACCCACATGAAATTCATTGGAAAGCAGCTAAAATAATACTTCATTATGTTTGAGGTACAGTTCAGTTTGGGATTCATTAGTGGAGAAGCATCTCCTCTATTGGTAGTGGTGAGCACCAGTATTGCAGCAATAACGCTGCAACTCCTGGGCTGCCTACTTTACTCTTATCAACCCGGTAATTCATAACAAACATGGAAGCAACAATGTTGTATGCACAAGTACTAGTTCTTACTGCAGGTTGTCACTTGGTCGGCGGGTGCAAGGTCACTATGAGCTCAAACCAACTTCTATGGATTCCAGAAGAAGCTCTATATGTGATGAAAGGAAAAAGAGATTACTCTACAGATGCTATTCTACTTGCAGAAAGGAAGATTGAAGTGTTAAAGCAAACCAAGTAAATCCTAATTAACCGACTAATTCTACTTTTACAGAAAGCATTATGAAAACCATGAAAATAATGCCATCTATCTATTCAAAGAAGTAAACAACATCTAACTAAGCTAATTCTGGAAGTAAATGAGAAAAAAACATCTTTTTGGATTTTTTATGTAATTTTATGTGAATTTGACATGTATGTGATTTATTGTTTATGAATGTGGCAGCGAATAGGTGGTGTTGAAAAGCGGTTTTGGGGCTTGAGAGGATATATGATGGTGTGGTTGGGTCCTAGGAGGTCTCAGGTGGCCTTCTGGAAGCTTTTCCCACACTCGGCCTCCAAAAGGAAGCCTACAGGAAAATCTACAGGAGGACACAGGAAATCTACAGAAGGAAAAAATAGTGTTCTACAGGAGGCCTACAGGAGGAGGCCGAGAGAAGTTTTGGTTTTTTTGAGGGTGTGAGAGTGTGTGGAAAAGGTGGATGAAGGATGGAATGAGGTTTTAGGGCAGCTAGGGTCTCCCAAGAATCATCAAGAGAGAGAAATATGATTGGATTTTCTCAAGGAGAGAGATAGGAATTCTATGGAAAATGCAGGAAACTAAGGCAAAATTGAGGGGAGACTTGGGCGACCTATAGGGCTATTACACAGTAATTTTTCACTGCCCTCATCTCAGTCTTTCTGCTGTGTTATGTGTCAAATAAACATGTTCATATCTTCCCACCAATGTAAGAATATTAAGCAAATGCTCTCTAATGCTGAAGATTGACCCTTTTTGACTAAGTTTCTTCATTGTCGCTAGTAAACCCTTAAAATCCACGACGGTTCTTTGTCATGCACTGTATTGTTGCGACGTCATCGCTAGTCCCCAGTTCATGACCCACGATGATCTAGATTTGGCACATTAGTTCAAAAAGTCGGCCTTCTGGAGGTTTCTAGAGCTGGTTGTTGGGTCAGTTTGGGTCACCTTTCGCCTGTGGGATGGTGGTTCTGCCTCTTGTGCTACCTTCCTTGAGGATAAACTCCCTCTCCCTCATTTCATGGAGACTCCTCCTATAAAATCACTCACCATTGCTATGATATGTTGGTTCCTTAGTTTTTTTTTAACTAGTTAGGAGTTCTTTTGGTTGGGCAGTGCTACTAGTGCTTTTGAGTTTGATAGATAGCTGGTGTGGGTGTGACAAGTGCAGGATTGTTGATAGCTTGTGGAAGGTTGTGGAGTGCCCTTAACTTTGTGTTAAAGCTTATGAGTGAGAGAGAGACATTTTATGTTGGGAGATTCATCCTTGAAGAGTGAATGCTTGAGAAACATACTGGCTGGACCCTCTGAGAAGGCTTGCAACATCAAGACTTGGTTATAAGCTTGCTCTTGATTCATTATTAATACAATCAATGATGTTTTCCTATGTCTTGTATGTAATTTACTTGATAGCTCATGAATTCTCGAATTTATGATTAGATAGACCATTGTTGTTTCCCAGTTACGTGATTTGTTGTTTATCCTTTGTGTTGTTTCAGGTTCGTTGAGGAGAAGGAAGTAGAAGCTGGAGCAGTGCAACAAAACTTCATCGACCACTGGTTTGAGGTAGGCCTCCAACGATGAATGTTTAAGGAAATCAATCGTTGATTTGTCTTTGCTGTGACTAGACCCACTCTAGGGCTAGAGGGGTTGCTTCTGTCCGCAGAGGGAACACTTTCCTTCATCACAAGTTGGTGACTCTGCTGGGGAGTCCGTCCTATGTTTTTCTCTTGTTTGCTTTTGCTTGATTTTGAGTTAATCTCTTTTGGATTTTGGGTTTGAATAATCAGTCTTTTGGGTTACCTGGGTCAATCTAGGAAATCCTTTTATTGCTTGTAAGGGTAGAATGGTCTTTGTTTGGGATTTTTCATTTACCTTTCATTGTTTTAAAGTTCGTCATTGGAAAAATCTAAACAGTTGCATCGACGTTGCGTTGTCTCTGTCCTGGTAGTCTGTGCGTCATTGAATCCTACCACACAGTCGCGACGATTCCTGAAATCGGTCCATCGCGTGAAAGATGTGTACTTTAGTGATGATGTCGCTTTGTTGCTACGACTAGTGTCTTATTGGCACTAGTTGCTTGTGTTATACCTGCGACGATTCCTGTAGAATTGTTTATTTCAATTCTGCTTCCTGAATTCAGCAATATCGTTAACCCCTTGTTGTCTTTCTCTTATCCCTTAGTTCGTTTTAATTGCTTTTAGTTAAGGTGCTTACATTTTGGTTTCATTGAAGTGAATCTTGTATTTTTGGCTTCGTGACCTGGTTTTTCAAGTTTTGAATTATTTGGCTTGGTTACTTGCCTATCCAGAAAATTCATCCGCAACCCTCCTGGTGGTTTGCTTGAGGTTTTTCCATCGCTTGTTCTTGCTGATTGATGTTCAGTGTTATTTATTGAACCAATTTCCATATTGATTCGATTTTTTCACCACCGGAAATAGATTACAATTGTTTAGATCAATCGGTTTCACGCTTGCTTGTTTGTTTCCTTAGAATTCAAAGTTATCAAAATCAAAAGATGCATTCATTAGTGTGCGAAAGTGAAAGTACATTTTGCATTCTAAGTTTTCATGTTTGAAAAATTAGAAGGCAAATTTTAAATCTCTCATTGGTAATATCAATGCACTATAGGGATTGATGTGTTTATGCATTGTGTCTCTTGAGTGATTGCATTTTTTGGTCTTGGTTTGGGAATGATCTCTCTACCCTTATGTAAGTAGGAGTTCATCGAAGTGAAAGATGCTTTATTCATTCTAGTTGCATCCTAGGTTTTGATATACATATGGTAAGTCCTGGAAATTGAAACATAATTGAAGATCAACTCTAAAAGGAACTGGATTAATCTAACAATGCATTGGAACATAACATACATTATTTAGAGGTCTAGGCTAGAGATGTGCTCCAACGTCGTTAAACCTAGTCACTATTGCTTTCACTTAAGGTGGGGTGATTCCTCCTTCTGTGACTCAATCGCTGCTAGTACAGATTTACGCTCCTAGTACCGTCGAGTATATGTTGGGAGACCCCACTAGGTTATCATCCTATATCCTTAGGAATCCGTTTTTGTCACCTTACAAACTGTAGCGCACCGAACACAACATTCGGGAAGATTGACTGCCCTACTGAAAGTCCTTGGTTTTCATATGATCACCAAGGTGTATATGCAGTTTTACGGATTGTTTGGTAAACCTTTTGCCTAGTTCTCCAGAGTAGTCACTTTTGTTCCTTTTCGGAGTCCTTAAAAGAAAAGGTCCATCTGACAACTTCTCCTTTCAGGTTCATTAAACCTCGAAAGAGATAGAGTCACATTTTCGTCCTTTTCTTAACTCTTGAAACATGAAAAAGTCAAGTTTTGTTCCTGTGTCATATAATTTACTGCCCACGAAATATTCCTAGTAATAGTTCGAGTTCTTGATTACAGTGCAAGTGTTTTTTCAGGCTTGTTCCCGATGGCAACCTCCCCCGAGTCTACCAGCCAAGGTCTTCCCCCAGATGGGAATCCAAGTCCGTTCCGCCTTTTGGAAATGCCGGTGCTCCGTATATGGCAACATTGTCCTTGCCTGGGTTAACCATCAGGATGCCTGTTTGGTTGTTTTCAACCTCGGTGGTCCCGAGCATCATGAACCCTATTCAGCCGTCTCCTTCATTTGAATCACAACACGTTGATTCCAAGGCTGAGCCTGCGCCTTCTTCCCCTGTTTCTCCGCCTTCCTCTCCTCCTTCGCTTGGTGAAAGTTCCATATCTAATAACCATGAGACTAAGAAGAAGAAGAAGAATAAGACGAAGAAGAAGAAGAAGTCCGATAAGCATGAGGTCACTTGTGCCACTATTGCTCCAAGTACATCTCAGGTCGGACCACCCTCTGCTCCTCCATGGAAGGTTAAGTTTCCTTGTAAATTGTGCACGAGTGACCATCTTCTTTGCGATTGTCCTAGCATCCCTAGGATCTTGGAAGTATGGTTTCACAATCTGGCTCATCCCTCATCGTCCTCTGAAGTTCACGACGATGCTATCCTATCAACTGTTAGCGGCAAGAAGGAAGGGAAGATTCGATTCCCCTGTAGACTGTGTGAAAGCAACCATCCCCTTCACCTTTGTTCGCTCATGGATAAATCTTCCGTCGTTTTGGAAAGTCCTATAGCCTCTTTACCTCAACTTCCCGTTGGTTATTAGAGGCTCTCTTCAGAACCTCTCCCAGTTGACAAAGAGATTAACTTAGATTTTTCTCTTGTCTGTCCTCCTCTTTCCGAGCCTAGTTGTTCTAAGCCCATTCCAGACTGACCATTGGTCAGAGAGAGTGTCAACTTGGATTCACCCTTCGTTGATCACTCCATTTTGGAAGAGCGTCATGATCGCATTGCTCATGTTCTTCTCATCTCGTCAGATTCTACTGAGTCCGAGAATGACTCTCCTATCCCAGCTGATTCAGAGTCCTTCTTCGGTTCCTGTAGAGCATGGGGGAAATCATATGATACCCCCACCAAGTAGTTTGGTCATTTCCTTCGACTGGAGTCACTTGACTGCTTTCCGCCTTCCATCCTATGTGTCTTTCCAGATTGCAGTACACGCCTATGATAAGGCAGTACCTAGCACTGTCTTGGATGAAGGTGCATCGGTTAGCCTCATGCCTTTCACTACTTGGAAAGCTTTGGGCTCCCCGCAGCTTGTGTCAGTCGCGCAGAATCTGTTGGCGTTTGACAGAGGAACCAGCTGACCTTTTGGGATCCTTTCGAAGTTTCCTGTTACTTTGGGAGGTAAAACCATCTATATAGACGTAATGGTTGTCCAAGGTGCTTTAGATTTCAGTCTTCTCATTGGCCGTGACTATGTTTATGCCATGGGGGCCCTTGTCTCTTTTCTTTTCCGTGTGGACTGTTTTCCATAGGATGGAAGAATGGTGACCATCGATCAATTATCATTCTTTAGTCCCCCGATGCCTCCTGTGCAGCCGTCATACCCTATCGGTTCTTGCTCGCAAGCAGTACCTTTCCAGCCGCATGTCAATTATGTGGCTACCTGTTTTGTCTTTGCCTCTGCTGATGGTCATGCAGATGGTCTCGTACATCATGTATTGGGGGCATTGGAACCTGATTTGTCATTGGTGTCTCATGACATGTGTTCCTCCCAGAGCATGTTTCTTCCATCCCGCGAAGACCTCTTGGGAGCCGTGTTATCATATAGCCCATGAACAAGAGTGTTGAGCATAGTTCCTAATCTTGTGTCAAGCTCGTTAAATAATGAAACAAGGAGGCTCGAGGATAGTTTGATGTTGTGTCAACCTTGTTAAAAAATGAAACAAGGATCATGGAGCATAGTTCCTTGTGTTGTGTCAAGCTCATTAAAAAATGAAACAAGGAGTTTCGAGGATAGTTTTGATCTTGTGTTGACCTTGTTAAAAAATGAAACAAGGGGTCCCGAGGAGAGTTCTTGATCTTGTGTCAACCTCATTAAAAAATGAAACAACTCCCTTTTCCAAATCAAGTCTTTAATTAAGATCTCGTAAAATCCGAGTCGAGTCTTTCCAAGATCTCGAAAGTGAACCTTCATTCCATCCACCTCGTTGAATGCAATGAAGCTTGGGGGGCATGTACCTCGATTTGAGTCATTATGCTGGCAAGCATAGTTTTTCATTTCAAGCTTGTGTAAACATGAAACCGAATTCAAGCATAGTTCTCCATGGTTCAAGCTTGTGTAATAAATGAACCCTTACCTAATTTACATCTCGTGATTGCCGTTTTTATCCGCTAAATTCTGTTAGATGAGCCTTGGTTGTTTCATTCCATTGCCACCATCTCTTTGGCCGATCATATGCTTTCACTTGGTTGTTTTTCCTTTCCTGAAGAACCGTAGCGATGAGTGGTTTTATTAGCCAACCTCTTGACCATTACATGTTTTGAGTAGTTCCACCATTGTCGGAACCAATTGCTACCCTTTATACCACTTGTTCCTCCGGGACGAGTCTCCTTTAAGCTCTTTCCTGACTCGTAAAAGATGAAAATATTGCTGAGTATTTTTCCCTTTTTGACTCGTTAAAGAGAATAAAAATAGAGGTCTGCTTTTAGCTCTTTTTTGACCGTTTAAAGAAGAAAAGATTGCTGAGTTTTCCTTTTTGACTCGTTAAATGGAATAAAAAGGTAGTCCACTTTGAGCTCTTTTCTGACCGTATAAACGTGAAAAGATTGCTGGAATTTTTTCATTTCAAGTTCGATATTGGTTAGGAAACGACGTGTCTTTGATCGCTTTTCTACTTTTTTAGATCGAGGTCACTAATTACGAAAAGTACTCCTTGATCGTAATGGTCAAGCGGTTCTCTCGAGTATTATTTTATACTTTTTCGGGCTTGAGGGACACAAATTTATGAAAAAGGATCCCCATGGATTTTTCTTTTGTGTGTCTTTTTCAAACTCTCTAAACATGAAAAGGACTCCGAGTTTTACCTATGTCGGATTCGTTAAACCTTGACGACATTGGACTTGTCACCATGATGAAACTCGAGCTTCTCCTCCCTAGGGCTCGTTAAACTATCACTAGGTTGGATTCGTCCGAAGGTCGAATTTATATTACAAGCATATGTTATCCCCTTCAAGCTTGTTTTAAAAAATAATTAGGGTACTGGCCAACAATGGTGGGGGAAAATTTGGAAGTCGTCATTGGTTATCTGCAGCAGCTAGTCACTCTTGAACATTGACACTTTTGCTTCTTGTCGAGCTAGGACATCCACACATCGTCATTTGGCATTTCAGGGTTTTGTGTTGTCATTTTTCCTTATTCCATCTGATCCATGTTGCCTCCATCGAGCCTCTGATCCCTTTGTACCAAAATGCTGCAACCTTTCGGAGTCGTGTCACTGATATGTTCAAGAGTATAATCCTAATGCAGTTTACACCCTTACCTCCTCTTCTGATACTCTGCTTCACCATCTACCACTTGTTCCTTATCTCGTGTCGTTGATGGAGGAAACATCATGGCCCTCCTGCGATGGATCGTTTCCTGTCGATGCCAGCTCATCATCCAGGAGATTGATCTAGAGACCCCTTTTGGTACCTTGGAACTTGCATGCCTCAATGGCAAGTTCTTCGCACCTAATGACAGACTTTCCTCATTGGTCTTCGATTGGGTGATTCCACGAGTGTTTGACTTTAGCGCATTTTTCACACTTAGTGGATTGTACTAGACAGTACCTTGAGAGCCATTGGCATTATTGGTGGTTTCTCTCATGCTTGTTACCAATTTTCATCATTGAATGGTAATCAAGCGACTTTCTATCATGCTCAACCTCAGCACATCTGTTCGCATGCTAGAATTTGTAACATGATCGGTTGGATTTCAAGACCTCGAATTAAGATTACATTTATTCGGGCTGCGTGGATTGGTTTGTAATTACCTGAGTCTTCATGGATGGCTGCAAACATACCTTTGTCATTATTATGGTCTTATCAATTGGGTGGCTACGTCCATACCACAGACCAAATTTCATATGTCCTATGGATGGCTGCGCCCATGCCTCAACTATATGTATTTCACTATCACAGATATCAGTTATACTTGCGCCTGCAGAATCTTCAGATGGTTCCAGTTTAGACAGTTTCGTAAAGCATTTCACCCCTCTCACTCTCTCGGGCTTCACGCTTTAGGGGGCATCTGTTACACAATAATTTGTCACTGTCCTCATCTCAGTCCTTCTTCTGTGTTATGTGTCAAATAAACATGTTCATATCTTCCCACCAATGTAAGAAGATTAAGCAAATGCTTTCTAATACTAAAGATTGACCCTTTTTGACTAAGTTTTTGCATCGTTGCTAGTAAACCCTTAAAATCCGCGACGGTTCTCTGTCATGCACTGTATTGTTGCGACGTCGTCGCTAGTCCCCAGTTCATGACCCGTGACGATCCAGATTTGGCGAATTAGTTCTAACAGTGAGCCTTCTGGAGGTTTCTAGAGTTGGTTGTTGGGTCAGTTTGGGTCACCTTTCCACCTGTGGGATGGTGGTTCCGCCCTTTGTGCTACCTTCCTTGAGGATAAGCTCCCTCTCCCCCATTTCATGGAGACTCCTCCTATAAAATCACTCACCATTGCTATGATCTGCTGGTTCCTTAGTTTTTTTTAACTATTTAGGAGTTCTTTGGTTGGGCAGTGCTGCTAGTGCTTTTGAGGTTGATAGATAGCTGGTGTGGGTGTGAAAAGTGTGGGATTGTTGATAGCTTATGGAAGGTTGTGGAGTGCCCTTAACTTTGTGTTAAAGCTAATGAGTGAGAGAGAGAGACATTGTACATTGGGAGATTCATTCTTAAAGAGTGAATGTTTGAGAAACATACTGGCTGGACCCTATGAGAAGGCTTGCAACATCAAGACTTAGTTGTAAGCTTTCTTTTGATTCATTATTAATACAATCAATGATGTTTTCCTATGTCTTGTATGTAATTTACTTGATAGCTCATGACTTCTTGACTTTATGAGTAAATATATCATTGTTGTTTACCGGTTATGTGCTTTGTTGTTTTTCCTTTGTCTTGTTTTAGGTTAATCACTCGTTGAGGAGAAGGAAGTAGAAGCTGGAGCAGTGCAACGGAACTTCATCAACCACCGGTTTGAGGTAGGCCTCCAACGATGAATGTTTAAGGAAATCAATTGTTGATCTGTCTTTGTTATGACTAGACCCACTCTAAGGCTAGAGGGGTTGCTTCTATCCATAGAGGGAACACTTTCCTGCATCACAAGGGCATGGATCAGATGGCGGATGGAATGGCTGATAGGCTGGCTTACTGCTAGAAGATATCTGCTGCATAAACAAATGACAGTCAACCAATGAGATTAAGCAATCAAGGAAATAAGTGCATTGAAAAACAAAGTTTTTGCATCAAATAAACTATGATATGTGGAAGAAAATGCTGATAACCATTGCAAGAAAATAAAGCATGAAAGAAGACTATTGAGAATAAGGAAATGAGCATGATGAAGAAGTTCTGAAACAAAGCTAAACTAGACTATGAACCAACTAGAAAGCTGCAAACACTAGAAGTCCTATGAATAAGGAAAATCTGTGTTTTTGGGGCAGCAAGAGGGTCTTTGCCTCAGATCATGGTCCCGAAGGGAGGAAGAGAGGCCAAGGCACTGTTGCTAGCCTTTTGAATCTTTTTTTTACCACTACTTATCCTGCTATAGAAAGCACAAATGGAAGCAAACTACTGAATCATCAAAAGCAACCTATTCTTAACCATGAAAGAAATACGTCTAACAACAACCTAAGCTACAAAATGAAATGAAATATACAAATACAAGTAAAGAGGAGCTTGGATGCTTAGATTGGGCCCTAACCCAAGAGCTTCAGCCCTCTGAGGTAACTCAGTGCTAACTCAAAAATGATTCCATCTTTATTCTCAAAACAATAACAAGATTACATGGACTATCGAGATAATAAGCTTGAAGTTGAGAAGAGTTTACATAAGAAAAACTACAACAAAAATCTGACCCTAGTGAGGCCCTAGGCCTCTCTACATATACAAATGAAGCTCCCAATAGCTTCCTCAAAATCAGGGAGGCTTGGCTCCCAAAACTTTGAGATAAACATCAGTTATCCTCCACTTGCTCGGCTCCCTGCTAATGCATGTCTTGGCTGCCTGTACTCCGAGCTGAATGAAGAGGAATTTGAAGTGGGGAGTAATAAATGAGGGGGATTCCCTTCTATAAGTCCTCTCCTTTGTCCACTTCGAGTTATTGCTGCCATTTGTCCACTGGATCCTTGACTTTGACCACACAATTCATCAAAATTCTGCATTAAACACATATTAGACCACATGGCATCATAACTAACTCAACTCACTCTATAATCATAAATATTGTTGAAATTTGGTACCGGAGGACACGTGGTTCCCTAAGGCTTTGATCTTTGGCCTAGGGAAAAGTGTCCAAAGGAATTTAATTTTTCTCCTAAAGTAAATTTATAATTTTTTATAAAGTTAAATCTAATTTAAAAGTGACTTTAAGTGATAAAGTTACTAAAGTCTAATTTTAAAGTGACTTTAATAAAGTTAATGTAAAATTAGAAATGAAAAGTGACTTTGGAAATAAATGACTAAGTGGGTCTTTATTAAAGTGGGATGAGTTAAAAAATAAAAAGTGAGATTTAAATGAGCATTTAATCTCAATCCTAAATTTCAATCTATTTCAGCCATTGGATTTAGAGGTTACCCAAAAGTCACTTAGGATTAGATTAAAGGAGGAAAAGGAGGCAAAAGGTCATTCATTCTTTCATGAGCAGATTGAGAGAAGGAGAGCAAGAGAGCAAGGGAGATTTCTGGACAAGGAGGAGAAGGAGACAATAGCTTGGCACACATTCCAAGGCAACAGTTGAGCATATTTGTACAGTTGATTCAACATAGCGAAAGGCTAATTTTGGCATGATTTTCTAGAAATCTGTACAGTTGGTTTGCACAGAAATCGAGGAGCAGTTTGTTGCTTTTCTACACGCAAATCGAGGTCTGTACAGGGAATTTATTACAGTCTTTACAGCGCATTTAATGCAGGTCGTACAACAACATTTAAGGCTGAAAGTGGGCACGAAAATCTAGGAGGCCATACAACATTTATTGCTGTCCTGTTTGCTGTAATTTCTAGTTTGCTGTGAGGCACGGGAAAAGAGATAAGTTGTAAATTTGCTTGCTGATTTTTGCTGAATATTTTTCACTGTAAGAAAGACATTTTCAGAAATAAAGAAGAGCTCTCGAACTAGTTTTCCCCAAGAGTTGTAGGGGGTTTTTCCAGGGTCACATTGACCAAAAATCATTGTGTTCAAATGTGTTAAATGACTGTTTGTACTTGCTGATTTTTTATTTCTGCATTTTCCAGCATTCTGTAAAATTTTCAGAATTTGTGTTTTCAACAAAAAAATATTTTTTCAGTTGTTGAATGTATGGATATGGGAAAGGGCATTTAACTATATGGGAGAAATAAGGTGAAACTGAAAACCGGGGTGGGAAATGATAAATTTTTACATGGTATCAGAGTTTGAGTGCTAAAGTGCAGTTTGGGATAGCAAGGAGGAAAATTACAGCCTGTTGATTTTTCGCTCAGAAAATTCCAGCAAGCTGATTTTTCACAAACAACGGTTTTATCTTTACTACAACAGTGCTATTTTTTAGTTTTAGGACAACAGAATGTCATTGGGATTGAGGGTGGAGGATAGGCTGGATGGGCATACAAATTACAACGTTTGGAAGGAGAGAATGCAGAGTATCTTTAAGGAGGCAGAAGTCTGGGATATCATGGTGCATACCACACAAAATCCTGTTGTTGTGCCTACTGATGCTACTCAGTTGGCTGAGTATAATAAAAATAACAACAAGGGTAAGACTAATTCTAGACAGAGTTAAAGACCATTGCATTCCTCATGTGAGAGGAAAGAGGAATGCGCATGAGATGTGGACAACATTGTCCAATCTCTACCAGAGTACCAATGAGAACTGGAAAATGGTCCTAAAGGAGAAGCTGAAGAACATTAAGATGGGTAATGATAGTGCAGCTGGATATCTCACAAAGATTACTAATGTGAGA
>APFE031594704.1:0-17712 GCA_000404065.3 Pinus taeda | reverse complement strand
GATGATTGCATTCAGACAGAGATCAAGAAAGGTCAGCTTGGGGAAGCCAAGCTAGTTGAGCACAATGAGGATGTAGCACTGTCGGCAGGAGGCAAGAAAGGCAAAGGGAAGAAGCAAGCTTCCACAAGCAATGGTGGGGGAAAAGGCAAAGGTAAAGGTAAACAAGGTAACACACAGAAGGACTATTCCAAGGTGAAGTGTTGGAATTGTCAAAAGATGGGACACTATGCAGTTATGTGTCCAGAGAAGAAGAAGAAGAAAGGGAAGAACCAGAGCGTGGCAGCTTTAGCAGAGGTTGAGGACTTTGCAGTTCGTTTTCACCGGGAGTTTGGGTTCACTGCGTATGAGTCCTCTAGTGCAGAATCACCTGCCACACAGGTTCAGAGGGAGCATGCTTTTCCCTCGATTAGCGGAGCAGCTTCAGGTATCTGGTATGTGGATAGTGGGGCTTCATGTCACATGACAAGAGTCCGTGAGTACTTCTCCGAGCTTTCAGAGAGTGGCACTGATATAGAGGTAGTACTCAGTGATGACAGAGTTGTTAGAGCAGTCGGGGTGGGGAAACTGACATTTCAGAGGGAGTCCAAAATTCCCTTGATGGTGACAGATGTTCTTTATGTGCCAGGGATGAGGAAGAACCTCATATCCATCTCAGCTTTGGAGGACAGAGGGTATGCGGTACTGTTCAGGGGAGGACAGGTGTTGATGTATCCCAGGGGCACTCTAGCTGATTCAGCTAGAGTGATAGGTGTATGCCATGCAAAGGTGTACAAGTTTGGATTCCAGTGCCTTGTGGCATTGAGCAGTAGTACCGACAACAGAGCTAGCAGTTCTGAGCTATGTGAGATTTGGCACCACAGGATGGGACATATGTATCATGGAGCCTTGAGGACCTTGCGGGAGATCACTACAAGTGTGCCAGATTTCAGTACTGATCACTTTGATACTTGCAGAGGATGTGTGATGGGCAAGTTTGCCAAATCTCCTTTTCCCAGCAGTGACAGCAGAGCGACTGGGATACTTGATTTGATTCATTCTGATGTGAACGGTCGGATGTCTCATGTTTCCTTGAGTGGATATGAGTACTATGTTTTATTCATTGATGATCAATCCAGGAGGACCTAGATTTATTTCTTGAAGACCAAGAGTGAGGTATTCAAGCGGTTTCAGGAGTTTAGAGCTCTTGTGGAGACACAGACAGGTCAGAAGATCAATTCCCTGAGGTCAAACAATGGGGGAGAGTACACCCTTGGAGAGTTTGTTGATTATTGTGCGGAGGTAGGCATTAGGAGGGAGTTCACTGTTCCTTACAACCCCAGCAGAATAGGGTTGTGGAGAGGAAGAACAGATCCATCGTAGGGGCTGCCAAAGCCATGTTACATGATCAGGGGTTGACATTGTTCTTGTGGGTAGAGGCCTGCAACACAACTGTTTACTTGCAGAATAGGAGTCCGCATCGTGCCTTGGGGCACATGACTCCGGAGGAGGCTTTCTCTGGGAAGAAGCCTGATATTGGTCATTTTCGTATCTTTGGATGCATTACATACTCCTACATACCCAAGGAGAAGAGGACCAAACTAGAGCCCACCGTAGAGAAGGGTATCTTTATGGGCTACAGTGAGACCTCAAAGGCCTTTCGGATTTACATTCCTGCACAGAGGAGAGTTGTTGTTAGGCAAGATGTGAAGTTCGAAGAGGATAGGGCCTTTAGGAGGTCACGGGAGTTAGAGTATCTGGATCAACCAGACCCTCAACAGCAATTGAGTTAGTCACAGGGATCCAGTGGGCAGGGATCAGGAGGATCAGGAGGTACATCTATGAGGATGTTAGGTCCGTCAGTGAGCAGTGGCTCGCCGAGCCAGAGGGGTGGTGCTCTGAGCAGTTCACAGAGCAGTTCACTAGGGAGTCCACTGATGGACAGTTCACATGGTACTTTAGCTTCTACAGGTTTAGGTGCAGGTAGGAGGACAATAGATAGACAATCAGGAGTTCAGGTCCCTGATGATGAGGAGGAGGAGTTTCATTCTCTAGTGGGAGAAGTGCGCTTAGGGAAGAGGAAGCCCAAGTGGCTTCAGGACACCTTGAGAGATGCCACATCTGTTGCTGAGCCGAAGAGGCCGGTCAGAGAGAGTAGACCACCTAAGAGGTTTTGTAGCTATATGGGAATGGTTACCAACATCCTTGACTCTGAGCCTTCTAGCTATGAGGAGGCAGCTAGCCAGCAGGTCTAGAGAGAGGCCATGCAGGAGGAGTATTATTCTATCATGAAGAATGATGTTTGGGAGGTGCTACCGAGGCCTGAGGGAAAATCCGTGGTTACTTCCAGATGGATTTACAAGGTAAAGCATGCTGCATATGGCAGCATTGAGAAATTCAAAGCGAGGTTTGTGGCTAGAGGGTTCTCCCAGGTAGAGGGAGTTGATTATGAAGAGACCTTCGCTCCCGTGGCTCGATATACTTCGATCTGCTCCATTATATCGATAGCAGCATAGATGGGTTGGAAGATCCACCAGATGGATGTGAAGACTGCATTTCTCAATGGCTTCATATAGGAGGAGGTATACATTGAGCAGCCACAGGGCTTTGAGGTGCATGGGAAGGAGTCCCATGTGTGTAGACTGAAGAAGGCCCTTTATGGCCTGAAGCAAGCTCTCAGATCTTGGTACTCCAGGATAGATACATATTTGCAGGGGATGGGTTTCACAAAGAGTGAGGAAAATCCGAACCTTTACTATATTGTGATAGGTGAGGAGCCTCTCATTCTGGTGCTGTATGCGGATGACTTGGTCATTACAGGTGCAGAGAGACTCATAGAGCACTGCAAGAGAGATCTTGTGGCGGAGTTTGAGATGAAGGACATCAACTTGATGCATTAATTTTTGGGTTTGGAGGTGTGGCAGGAGGAGGGGCATTTCTTCTTGGGGTAGGGGAAGTGTATTGTGGAAATCCTTGGTAGATTCCACATGGATGATTGTAGACCCATGTCGACACCGATGATTACCAACTGGAAGAAGCTTCATGCTTCAGATTCCGAGTTGGTGGATCCCACATTGTATAGGTAGCTAATTGGTTCCTTGATGTATTTGGTCAACACTAGATCAAATATTTGTTTTGCAGTCAACACGATGAGTCAGTTTATGTGTGAGCCTAGGAAGGTTCACTGGGTGGCTGCAAAACACATTTTGTGGTACTTGCAAGGGACAGTGGATTATGGTCTAGACTACAGGCAGGGGGATGGTGTGAGGTTGGCAGGTTATACTGATTCTGATTGGGCAGGTTGTGCTTCTGATAGGAAGAGCACTTCAGGGTGCTATTTTGGGTTGGGTTCAGCAGTAGTGTCATGGTTCAGCCGGAAGCAGCAGTGAGTAGAATTGAGTTCAGCGGAAGCAGAGTATATGGCAACCAGTCTAGCTAGTTGTGAGGCCATCTGGCTTCGCAAGATGTTGTTTGGCTTATTTGGTTAGCCGTTGAGACCTTCAGTGATTTACTGTGATAATCAGAGTTGCATTAAACTCACAGAGAATCCAGTATTTCATGACAGGTCAAAGCATATCGGGCCCAAATATCATTTCATCAAATACTGTGTTCAGAAGGGCGTTGTGAAGCTTGAGTATATTCCCACTGATCAGCAGGTTGCAGATATTCTTACCAAAGCCTTACCACGGGGCAAGCATGTCTACTTCAGAGACAAGATGGATGTGGTGAGGGACACCTTCCTTGGTAAGAGGGAGTGTTGAAATTTAGTACCGGAGGGCAGGTGGTTCCCTAAGGTTTTGATATTTGGCCTAGGGAAAAGTGTCCAAAAGAATTTAATTTTTCTCTTAAAATAACTTTATATTTTTTTATAAAGTTAGATATAATTTAAAAGTGACTTAAAGTGATAAAGTTACTAAAGTCTAATTTTAAAGTGACTTTGATAAAGTTAAAGTAAAATTAGAAAGGAAAAGTGACTTTGGAAATAAATGACTAAGTGGGTCTTTATTAAAGTGGGGTGAGTTAAAAAATAAAAAGTGAAATTTAAATGAGCATTTAATCTCAGCCCTAGAACTCAATTTATTTCAGCCATTGGATTTAGAGGTTACCCAAAAGTCACTTAGGATTAGATTAAAGGAGGAAAAGGAGGCAAAAAGTCATTCATTCTTTCATGAGTAGATTGAGAGAAGGAGAGAAAGAGAGCAAGGGAAATTTCTGGACAAGGAGGAGAAGGAGACAACAACTTGACACACATTCCAAGGCAACAGTTGAGCAAATTTGTACTGCTGATTCAACACACAGTAAAAGGCTAATTTTTGCACGATTTTCTAGAAATCTGTACAGCTGGTTTACATAGAAATCGAGGAGTGGTTTGCACAAAAATTGAGGAGCAATTTGCTGTTTTTCTGCACGCAAATCGAGGTTCGTACAAGGCATTTATTACAGTCTGTACAACGCATTTAATGCAGGCTATACAACAACATTTAAGGCTGAAAGTGGGCATGAAAATCGAGGAGGCCGTATAACATTTATTGCTGTCCTGTTTGCTCTAATTTCCAGTTTTTTGTGAGGCACGGGAAAAGAGATAAGTTGTAAATTTGCTTGCTGATTTTTGCTGAATATTTCTCACTGTAAAAAAAGCATTTTCAGAAATAAAGAAGAGCTCTCGAACTGGTTTTCCCCAAGAGTTGTAGGGGGTTTTTCCAGGGTCACATTGACAAAAAATCACTGTGTTCAAATGTGTTAAATGACTGTTTGTACCTGTTGATTTTTTATTTCTGCATTTTCTAGCATTCTGTAAAATTTCCAGAATTTGTGTTTTCAGCAAAAAATTATTTTTTCAGTTGTTGAATGTATGGATATGGGAAAGGGCATTTAACTATATTGGAGAAATAAGGTGAAACTGAAAACCGGGGTGGGAAATGAGAAATTTTTATAAATATAATTAGAAAATCATATAATAAGCTAAGATAATGGTTGATTTGACTAGGTTAGGAGGTAAAATGAGCCCGTATAATTACCCATTTATGAGGCTCATCATCACCCCTTACTGAAAGTGTTGTTCATCTTCTGAGAAACTTATGGCCCTGGTGGCCTCCCTAGCATCCCATGCTTCTGATGTGGTCTCCTCTTCTTTGTCATAGAACCCTACCTTCTTGTCTACCTCTTCCCACTACTGTTGCTCGTCTTCTTCTTTTCTGCCTTCTAGCATGCCTAGCAATAGTGGGGGACTCAATTTGAGGCCAATCCAATTGACCTTCAACCTCTGCATGGAACACTTATACATGGGCACTCTCCTTAATACCCCTTTCATCCTCATTGGGGAATGATACTCCTTGATCTGTAGACTGTGTGGTAAGGTGTTCCATCTTGTCATACATGCATGCACACAGTCATCCCTAAGTAACCTTTCAATATCCTCAAAATGTGCAATGGCTTGAGCCTGATCATTGATATATCTAGGGGAAATATGAGGATTATGTGCAAGCAGGTTATGTGTGTCGATGAGTGCCATGGGGTTTGATGGCTCAACTCTGATCATTAAGGGCTCATCTTGTTCTTTTACAATCAACCTTGTTATTTCTGCTACCCTTAACTCTTCATGGTTCATCCATGAGGCCATGGCCATAAGTTGCAGGTCCCCTAGCCTAGCATTGGGGTCCCACACATTCATGTCTGTGAGACCATGTTATGCAGATAGAATTCCGCCATCTTTGACTTATCTTCTGATGTTCTCTGGTCACACAAGTCCATAAATTGCCTGTAATCTTGGAAAGGCATGGTGCCTCTTTGTGCCAAAGTATTTATCTGAAATTGCAACCATTGGTCCTTGAGATACAGGCCATAGGATTTTGCTGGTTGCCTACATTGCAATGCCTCCATGGACCAACTGGCCATGCATGCCAGTTGGGTCTCTTTCTCTTGCAGTTTTCTTCTTAGCAACTCATTTTCAGTTTCAAAGTGACTTCTTGTGATTGCTTCCTTGTGTCTGACAACACTTAACTCTCTGCCTATTTCTCTGAGTTTGTTCTCCATATGTCCAATATCCTCAAATCCCTTGGATTTGGCTATTTGCATCTACCTATGGGTGCTTATTCTTTCTTTCTCTAATTCAAAGAATAGGGGAATTGAAAATTTTTGGGGAATGGTTCTTCACCCCTCAAGAAGATTGTAGTAGGAGCAAAGACTAGGCTGGGGATCAACTTCTTGTGCCTCTGTTACTTCCTCCTTTCCCTGTGGCTGTCCTTCTACCCTTTTTTACAACTTTTGGGTCTCCTGTAGTTTTGATAGGGTCTCTTGTAGAACAGTCTGTGTCGTATGTAGGACTGTTTTTGAGTCCTGTAGTTCTACTTTTTCTTTCCATGTGGAAGATCTAGGAGTCCCCCTTTCATATGCGAGAGGTACCTTGGAAGGGGATTCTTTTCCTTAGGTAGAGGGTGAATCTTCAATAATAATTGGCACTTTTGAAGAAGGCTGGGGTTTCTCTATTTTGATTCTTGTGCTCTTCTTAGCTCTAAAATACACTGAGTTCTACCTCTTCCTTTTTTGTTTAGGCTTAATTGGTGTGCTAAGGGCAATGAGAGCAACTGTTGCCTCTATTTCTAGTGTCTTGGGGGACACTTTTGTCTTTTCTGCCCCTTTTTCTCCTCCTTCTGTCTCTTTCTCTGTCTCTGTTTCTCCCTGCTCCGTTTCTTCAGCTTTCTCCTCCTCTCTTTTGGTTTCTTCCTTCTTCCCTTCTTGTCCCTCTAAATCACTAGTTTCTTCGCCTTCTCCCCCTTACTGCTCTTCCTCCTCACTACCAGTAGGGCTAATATCATAGGTCAAGGCTTTTATTTCATCTTCAGCAGTCATGTTTTGGAAAATTTCCCATGCTATGGGGATTGTAAATGTATGAAGGTTGTCTTCCACTAAAATTTTGATTAACCCATGGTGAACTATCTGGTCTGGATTTTCTGCTTTTACTTTAGTACTGGAGTCAATGAGGGACTGCATGAGGAAGTAGGGGATGTTGAACTTCTGAGCAGCAGGAGTGTCCATGCCATACTTTAATTCATGTATAATTCTAAAGTGGTAACCATAGACAATGTTGTACCTCCCCTCATAGGAAATATACTTGATTATTTGATAGTTAACCTCATCCCAAGGGTATGGTTTGCTAGCCCTTCTTATGCCCTTCTTATATTCTATAGGGGTTTCATTGTTTTGGAAGAAGTTTTTCTTGGCAGCCTGGCCAATTGGTTTTTCATCCTTACTCCAAGGCAACCCAAGAGGAAGGGTAGTGACCCTACTATTAAATTCAGGGGTTATATCCATGGAAAGGCCTCTAAAGGTGACAGTGGCATGTGTTCTGGAGTGAGGGACCAAAGAGTGGGCAAATTCCTGAGAAATCTCCTCATTAAACCCTCATAATTTCTCAAAAAAGCTCATCCAATTTGCT
This sequence comes from Pinus taeda, assembly GCA_000404065.3. Taxonomy (NCBI): domain Eukaryota; kingdom Viridiplantae; phylum Streptophyta; class Pinopsida; order Pinales; family Pinaceae; genus Pinus; species Pinus taeda. Next base: position 10,301 of record APFE031594704.1, on the reverse strand, counting down.
TTTGTGAATATGTCGACTACTTGGGGGTGTGCATGGACCCTGGAGGAGTTGGTGGGCTCCTTCCTCATAAAACCTCCTGTCATTTTGTCTATGCTTCCTTGGAAAACCAACCCTGGAAATGGAGAGAACAATTTTTGAATAAAACAGAGAGACAGGGAGACTGTGTTTTTTTAAGAAATAAGCAGTAATTCTTTTTATGAATTTCCTCCACCCAAAAGTTCTATTTTATCCTCAAAATTAAACCACTTCTTGCATATTTTGATATTCAATGGAGGTATGCCAAGAACCTACCTCTTCAACCCAAGAATTGTGTTAAAAACCGTGTTTTCCCTCTCCAAAACAGCTCACTGGCCCTCCTGTAGAACACTACCAACCCTCTTGTAGGATTCTTGTAGGTTCTCCTATAGAACCTATAAGTGCTCCTATAGAAAACGCCGAGAGCAGGGATATGGGAGAGATTAGTGGAGAACGATGGTTATGAGGTTTTTGGGGGCACGAGAAGGTAGCAAGAGTGGAGTTTCGAGGAGAGAATGAAGGAAAAAGATGGTGAGTGTGATTCGGGGAGGAGTACTTATTGCTTTTTATGGATATTTCCGGTGATGGAGGGTGAGCTGGTTAAGTGTACGTTGGCCCCATTTGGACCGTTGGTCCTCACTTACCTTGTCATCATAGCCCTTTCCTCGTAATCATCCCTCATGATTGCATCGGAGTTCACACCGCCTCCACTATTTGTCCTTGACATCTCTCTTGAGTTTTGACTAAGCGCACGTGTGAGTGACATCTTCGGATGAGTGAAGTCAACTGGATGAAGGTGGCTAAGTTAACTGGCCACCTCAACCTTAACCAACCTCAACCATCTCATTGCTGTTGCATGCTCTCCAATTACACAAATGCAAATAGAGGAGCGGGTTAGTTACTTACCTGAGATCCGAATGCGTTTGCTATGAGGTGCTATGGCCTTTCCTTCTGCTGCATGCAATTATTTCTTTTGATGCATGCTTGTTTGCTTGCTGAGGTCTGGCTATGCTTTGTGTAGGTTATTTTCTGGCTGGATCTGATCTTCAGGTGTCTGTTTCAACCTTCAGATTTGCACCCTCATGCTGCTGATGCTAGATTTTAATGGGATCAACTACTATAGGAATTCCTACATGAGCTCCTGTAGCTGCTTCTCCCTTTGAAATTTTATCTTTTTCTATGCTTAGAGCTGTGAGGATGATGCCAAAAATGCAAATAGAGATGGAGAGGTAATAGGTAGAATTCAAGTGAGGAGGATGGTGCCGTTCCTTTTCTTATTTATTTATTTTTATTTTTATTTTTATTTATTTATTTATTTTTTTTCTAATTTTTTTTTTTTTGTGTTTTTTCTTGGGTAGGAAGAAGAATGATGCTTGGGATGTGATGCAGGTCTAGAAATGATGGAAAAGAGGTTTGAAGGCTGCATCAAGATTTATAAGTCTTTTATGAAGCTTCCCTATTCCTTAAACTGCCTTTAAAATCCATTTTTGGCTCTTTGTAATATCTACAGGAGTCTCTTCTAGAAAACACAGTTTTTGAAAAAGAGGCACAGTGAGGTGAAAAGAATGCCAAGAATGATGGAGAAAGGTGTGGGAAGGTAGGATAGGTGATGGTATTGGTTTTAGAGCTCCCTTGGCACCTGTTGTTGCTTCTTGTAGTCCTACAAACCTGCAATACAACTGGAAATTCATTTTTCTTTTTCTTTTTCTCTTTTTTTTTTTGAAAACAACCAAGGTGCCTCAGGGAGGTTTTCACCCTAGTTTCCTGCCCTGGGTGCCTCCAAGGGAGGTTTTCACCGAGGGATCTTATTTTCTTTCTTCTCTTTTTTTTTTTGACATCACTAGGCCACCTCAGGAGAGGTTTTCAACCCAATGATGGGACTCAAGCGCCTCATGGAGGTTTTCACTTGGCTCCTTATTTTTTATTTTTTATTTTTCTTCAATGAGTGGATGAAGTGGAGGCTAAGACATGCTCCACTACCATCACTGTTTTATTCAAATCTTTAATGAATTCTCGCTTGGAGAGGGGTTTCTTGTAGACTTTCAACCGGTGTCCATTGACAAGCATGGGATGGCTTCATCATCAATGGTTTTGATCAGAACTGAACCATTGTCATTGCATTTCTCCACAATGTAGGGTCCCAGCCATCTTGTCCTCAGCTTATGTTTGAAATCTTTGTATCTTGAGTCATAGAGTAGTGCCCAATCTCCCTCTTGAAATTGCTTCTCCTTGATGCTTTTGTCATGCCATATCTTTCTCTGAAGCTGAACTACCTCTGTATGGAGAAGGGTCTGCATTCTGTGTTCATCCAATCCATTGAGCTGAAGTAATCTTTCTTTCTGTTCATGGATAAAGTCTAGGTCCAGATGAGCTGTCATCCTCATGGTATTGAATACAAATTCTATTGATAGCTAAGCCTTCTTCCCATAGACCAGCTCATAGGGTGTGAACCCTGTAATGGTCTTCCATGTTGTGTTGTAGGCTCAAGTGGCCTCAACTAATCTGTCCGCCCAATATTTTTTGCTGCTACTCACTACTTTTGTCAGGATCCCTTCCAATGCTCTGTTAGTGACCTCCACCTGCCCATTGGCTTGTGGATTGTAAGGGTTGGAAGTCCTGTGCTTGATTCTATGATGTGTGAGCATGTCTTCAATCAAATTGGAAGTGAACTAACTGCCATGATCTATGACCAACTCTCTTGGATACCTGAACTTATAAAATATGTTCTCTCTAAAAAATTAAGCTACTTTTTCCTCTATCGCTGTTTTGATTTCTTTTGTCTCTGCCCACTTTATTAGGTAGTTGGTGCACACAATAATGTATTGCTTCTATTTTGAAGGAGGGCTGATAGGCCCCACAAAGTCCATGCCCCACTTATCAAATGGCTCAAAGGTCACTTGAGGCTTTATGGGCATTTCATCCTTTGGAGAGGGTTTCCCCATCCTTTGATACCGATCACACTAGCTGACATATCTCCTCACGTCCTGATGAAGAGTGGGCCAATAGTAGCCTGCTTGCAGTATATTGAAGGCAATTCTTTTTGCTGCAAAATGACCTCCACAAGGCCCATCAGACAAGTCATGAGGATGTCAAAAACTTCCTCCTCCCTGATACATCTCCTCAAGATCTGATTTGGGCCAAGTTTGAAGAGATTGCCCCCAATCCAAGTGAAATGGGCATTTTTCCTTACTATCTTTCTTTTCTCTTTTGAGGATAAGTGTGGTGGGAACTATGCCGAAACCAAGTAGTTTTCTATATCAGCAAACCATGGAGAGAGTACTGAGATAGAAAATAGGTGTTCATCTGGCATTTGGTCATCCACCATTCTTTCTTCCTTGCAGGCAAATTTACTCTAGACAAAAAGTAAACAACAACATTTTCTTTACCAAGCTTATCAATAATGGTCAAATCAAACTGCTGCAACAAAAGCAACCATCTAATAATGCGAGCATTTACATCCGGTTTGTTCATTAAATATATAATTGAAACATGATCAGTGTGCACAAAAGTTTGATAGCCTGTGATATAATGTCTGAATTTGTTTAACGAATGCACGACAGCTAGGAGCTCCTTCTTGGTTACTGTATAGTTCAACTCTGCCTTTGAAAAGTTTTTGCTTATGAAGTATATGGCATAAGGAAACTTTTCATAAATTTGTCCCAAGGCTGCTCCTATTGCTTTGTTTGAGGTATCAGTGTGAATGTGGAAAGATAGGGCCCAGTTTGGGCCTCTCAAGATTGGGGCAGTCACCAGTTTATTCTTCAAGGTATCTAGGGCTTCTTGATAGTTTGCCGACCATATAAAATCGACATCTTTACCTAAAAGGCCAAACAACGGAGATGCTAGCTTGCTGAAATCTTTAATGAATCTCTGGTAATACCCAGCTAAGCCTTGGAAACTTCTGACATCCCTCACGTTTTGAGGCGGGACCCTTTGGATGATGGCAATTTTGTTGGGGTCCACCTGTAGTCCTTGTTGAGATATTGCATGACCTAGCATGGTCCCTTCAGTCATAAAAAATTCACATTTTTCTAGACTGAGGGACAAGTTCATCTCAATATATTTATCTAGAACTTTTCCTAGATTAGATAAGGCTTCCTGAAAGTTAGAGCCATAAGGAGTAAAGTCATCCATATATATCTCTACTTCATCATGAACTAATTCATAAAATATACTCAGTATTGCTCTTTGGAAAGTGGCTGGAGCATTACAAAAACCAAAAGGAAGGAATTGGTATGCAAAGGTACCCCAAGGACAAGTTAAAGTAGTCTTATCTTGGTCTTCGAGGCTGATCTGAATCTCATTGTACCAGCGGAACCCATCTAGGAAAGAGAAAATTTTTTGCCCTGCCAGACCGTCTAACACTTGATCGATGAAGGTAAATGAAAATGGTCCTCTTTAGTGGCTTTGTTCAATTCCTGATAGTCGACATAGATTCTCCACTTACTATTTTTCTTTGGCACTAGCACCAAAGGAGAGACCCATTCACTGTCAAAGATGGGATAGATGAACCCTACATCAAGCAATTTCTGCAGTTCTTCCTTAACAATATCTTTAAGTGCTGGGTTCATCCTCCTCTGAGGCTGCCAGACTGTGTTGCAACCTTCCTTGATGTATATATGATGAGTACAAACCAAAGGATGCACTCCCTTCATCTCCTTATAAATCCAGGCGAAGGCATCTAAGTGCTTTCTCAGCAGGCTACATAGTTCCTTGTCTTGGGAAGTGGATAGGGATGGATTGATCTTCAGGGTTCTTTCTGGGCCGAACTTGATATTCCTAACACGAAGAGAGGTAGAGTCAGAGACACAGAAATCAGTTGAGGGGTTGGTTTGGGTTTATCTTATTATGTCCTCTAATGGAGATACACTGGGAGGTGGATTCTGAATCAGATTTTCAATCATATCATCCTCATCTTGCTGCTTTCCTTCCATGGAAATTCCTAATATACAAAGCGATGCAAAATAAAATTCATCCTAATCTTCCTCCTCCAACCAAAGGGGTAGATCATGTTCTAAAAAGGGTTAGGTAGGAGGATATATGATTCACTGCTTGCACATATTCCCTTTCTTTATGGTCATTTTTCCAGCTTGACAGTTGATGTAGGCATTGGTGGTAGCCAATCGAGGTCTTCCTAGAATGAGAGGATACCTAGTGAGCTTTGCCTTTGGCTAGAGAACTAAGATATCAACAGGGTACTCCCAAGAATCAATGGAGACCATCACATCTTCCACAATCCCCTCAGGGGTCACGGTGGAGTGGTCTGCAAGTTGTAGCATGATTGTGGTCTTCCTCAAGGAGCCCTGGAGGTTGAGTTTGAGAATTGTGTCCTTTGTCATCACATTAATGGAAACTCCCAAATCAATCAAGGTGTGTGGGATCATGGTGCCATTGATGTGGATATCAAATATTAGGCTTCCAGGGTCTAGATATTTTGGATAGATTACCTGCCCTAACATCAGGGTGGACAACTATCCTATGACATTGATGGTTGGGGCATCTCTCTTGTGCCTTCCTGGATGCCTAAAGCACTTCTCTTTGATCAACCTATTGTAGATAGGCACATCTTTTATGGCTTGGAGAAGCGGTATCTTCACACATAAATGTTTCAATTCTCCCAGGAGTTCATTTTTTTCCGGGGTAGGCTGGACTGTTGCGGATAGTTTCTCAGGAAAGGGTGGAATTGATTTAGGTTCACTGTCCTCTTTATCTTCCTCAACCTCCCTGGGTGGAGGCTGGCTATCTGGGATAACTTTCCCAGATCATAAGTTAATTTCTTGAATCTCCACAACATAAGTTGGGCATGATGGTTCCCCACTATATACTTGCTGAGCCTATCTGTTGTTCGGGTTTAGATTTGGTTGGGCAAGCATTTGGGATTGCTTTGGTGGAGTAGGGGGTAACGGTTATGGTTGGACAGGTGGTGGAGGCAAAAGAGCGAGAGGAGAGTTGTATTGGGGCCTCCACACCTGATGAGATGCATTCCACTGAGGCTGCGAAAGAGCATAGGATTGAAATGAATGGGTGGCTAGTTGGGCATGATATGGAGATGTGAAGGACCAAGGAGGAGGTGTGGACTAGGAAGGATGAGCAGGGTCCCCCCAAGAAGGTATGGAATTGACTTGGTCGGGGTTGTAGTATGCTTGAGATATCCCTTGCATCCCCTACTGATATGGTCTAGGTCTATGCGGCCTCCTTTGGTTTATGTAATACAGCTGTTCAGTGACTCCCTCAGCTCCCTAATATATAGCTTTAAGTCCGGGTAAGGAATGACACTTGTCCATAGAATGATTTTCTTCACAGACTGAACAAACTTCAATAGAGTTCAATCGGCATTCATTCTGAGGATGCCTCTTGGTGCATCTAGGACAAAAAATGGCCAAAGCCCTCTCTACTTCCTCTTGTTTCCTTTTGATATGTAAGGTATCCATTTGCATGGCAAGAGTCTGAAACATCTCACTCTTGAAGTCTTCCAGCATGTTTCCAATTTCTCCTTTAATGGATGAGCTAGAGGAAGAGGTACTGACTATGGGTTGACTCCCCCTACCTTTCTTTCTGGCTGCTCTAGAATGGTTTCTAAAAACAATCTTTATGTCCTCATAGGATAGTTGGTAGATGTCTCCCCTGACTAGTAGATGGAGGGTTTCTAAAAGATCTTCCCGAATTCCCCTGAGCAGGACCATCTTCAGAGACTCAGGGTCAAGTGTACACCCAACCCTTTTGTAACTGAGCTGGAACCTCTCCTCATAGTCTTCCAGGGACTCATTACTTCCTACAGTCATTCAGAAAATTTCTTCTTTAGTATCTTTTGAACTACAATAGTCTCGATACTTATTGTTAGAGGCTTGCTGCATCTGAGCCCAAGTTGTGATACTATTGCTAGGTAATCCCATGAACCAGTGCAATGTGGCATCCTTGAGAGTAGAAGGTAATAGTTTCAACTTTTTCTCATTTTCTGCATAGTATAGGTTCACCAGATAACAACAAACTCAAAAAAGAATGTGTCAGGATCTTCTATATTCAGGCCATGGAAATGAAGTAGGGTGGAAGGGCTTATATCCTTCATTTTGGTGTCCCCATTGGTCTCCCGAATGGGAAAGGTACCTTCTATTCTTTCTCCATTCCCACTAGCATTTCTGTGTTCAACCATTGGCTCCAAAGGAATGTTTTCTTCTTTTTCTTCCCCTATAGATTCTTCAAATATGTCAGGTTGTTCGCCTAAGGGTTCTTCTTGATTGTAGCGGCCGAAGAAGAGAGAAGGTTCGCTGTGTGAAGTAGTGGGGGTGTTGGGCAAAATTTTTCCTGAATCATCTCTATTCCTACAAGGCATGAAAGGAAATCTTTTTGGTTGGTTTTTGTTTCTTTTTCCCCACACTGATAGTACCTGCAAAACTGAAATTGATTGAACAAACGAATTGCAACTAACTGAAATGAACTTGTTGAAATGAAATTGCAGAATTGAAGAGGAAAGAAAAAGAAATGCAAAACTGAAAGAAAGGAAATGACTAATTTACTTTTGCTGAAATGAAATTGCAGAATTGAAGAGGAAAGCAAAAGAAATGCAGAACTGAAAGCAAGGAAATGATTAATCTACTTTTGCTGAAATAAACTATTAGCAGAATGTTGCAATAGAAAACAGAAGAAAGTAGTAATCATAGAATACTCTGATGCTTACCCGACAATGACACCAAAAAGTGGTGAGCACTAGTATTGCAGTAATAATGTTGCAACTCCTGGGCTGCCTACTTTACTCTGATCAACTTGGTAGTTCGTAACAAACTTGGAAGCGATGATGTTGTATGCACAAGTACTAGTTCTTACTGCAGGTTGTCACTTGGTCAGTCGACGCAAGGTCACTAGGAGCTCAACCAAACTTCTATGGATTCTAGAAGAAGCTCTATATGTGATGAAAGGAAAAAGAGATTACTCTATAGATGTTGTTCTACTTGCAGAAAGGAAGAGTGAAGTGTAAAGCAAACCAAGTAAATCCTAATTAACTGACTAATCCTACTTTTGCATAAAATGTTAGAGCTAAGATGCACAACAGATTAAAACATATAGTCAGCAAATAAAATCAAGCACAGGAGACACAACAATTTAACGTGGTTCACCCAACCAATTTGGGCTACGTCCACCAGACATAGGCATCGACAATCTTTATTAATCAAACATGAGATTACATAATTAATCAAATCCTCACAAACTCTTACACCCAAAAGATAATCCTTATGGATACCTGTTTTATAGCAAGGAGAATCTAACTACCTCATAAATCCTCTCACATCAAATTTAGGATACATTAACTCCCTCCCAACAACCTGGAGCTAATCTAGCAAAAAATTCCTATTGTTGTCATCTACTGAGATTTTTGCCTATTTTATATAAAACAGAAAATCTCAACAATCTCCACCTTGACAACAATTAGCTTGATGCCCTGTTTCTTTATTATTTTATCTTTTCTGCAAGCCAAGAGAAGACAAACACCATCGTAGCTTCTCTAACAAAACTGGTTTAATGAACATGTCTGCACAATTCTCCTTTGTATGCACCTTTTCAAGAGAGACTCCCCTTTCAGTGATAACCTGTCTTACAAAATGGTACTTGATCGGTATATACTTTGATTTACTATGATAGGCCGGATTCTTAGCCAAATGTATTGCACTTTGACTATCACAAAATAACTTGATGTTGTCCTGCAACCTACCAAATTCACCAAACAAACCTTTCAACCAAATCGCTTCTTTGCAAGCATGAGAAGCAGCAATGTATTCTGCTTCAGTAGTGGATAAAGCAACAATATTTTGTAGCTTTGACATCCAGCTAATAGCTCCACCTGCAAGAGTAAAGACGTACCCTGAATTTGACCTTCTCTTATCCGAATCACCTGCAAAATCGGAATCAACATATCCGCAAACAAATTCACTACTCTTATTGTAAGTGATACAATAACTACTTGTGCCTCTCAAATACCGAAGCACCCATTTCAATGCTGACCAGTGTTCTTTACCCAGATTTTCCATATACCTGCTGACAACCCCAATTGCATGTGAAATATTTGGTCGAATACAAACCATCACATACATTAAACACCCTACTAAATTGGCATATGGAATTCGAGACATATAATCCTTTTTTTCATCTGTATTAGGACATAAAATCGAAGAAAGCTTAAAATGGGAAGCTAAAGGGACTGACACAGGCTTCACATTATTCATACCAAATCTCAAAAGTATTTTCTCAATATACTTCTCTTGTGATAGCCATAGCTTACTATTGCTCCTGTCTCTGAAAATCTCCATGCCCAAAATCTGTCTTGCTACTCCTAGATCTTTCATATCAAATGTCCTTGCCATCTGAGCCTTCAACCTGTTGATTTCTTCTATGCTTTTTCTTGCTAAAATCATATCGTCAACATAGAATACTAAGATAATGAATATGCCATTTTTAAATTGCTTAAAATAAACACAATGATCATATTCACTTCTAACATATTTCTGACTCAACATGAAAGAATCAAACTTCTTATACCACTGCCGAGGCGACTGCTTCAGGCCATATAATGACTTCTTGAGCCTGCAGACAAATTTATCATTGCGATGCTAAACAAACCTTTCCAGTTGTTCCATATATATTTCCTCATCTAAGTCTCCATGTAGAAATGCAGTCTTAACATCTAATTGCTGCAACTCTAAATCAAGCAAAGCCACTAATGCTAATACAATTCTAATTGAAACAATTTTAACCACTGGTGAAAAAATCTCATGAAAGTCAATACCAGCTTTCTGAGAAAACCCTTTTGCAACCAGCCTCACTTTGTACCTACCTTCCGTATCATTTACACCCCGTTTCAGCTTGAAAGCCCATTTACACCCCACAGTTTTCCTATCTTTCGGAAGCTCAACCAGATCCCATGTGCCGTTCTTACCTAAGGCCATCATTTCGTCCTTCATGGCTGCTTTCCACTTGTCACTTTTCGAACCTTCTATTGCTTCCTAATAGCACAGAGGTTCATTGTCATTAGCAGTAAATGCAACTGAAGTAACATAATCAGCATACCTTCTCGGTGGCCGTTTAATTCTTGTCGACCTCCTTAAGCATGTTTCTGGCGCTTCCTCGATTGGCTGACTACCACATGTAGGAACTTTTTGATGATCAGTATCTGAGACCTGTTCATGATCTATACCTGAACCCTGTTCATGTTCTGATTCTGAAACCTGTTCATGACTAGTATCTGAACTATGGTCATCATGACTATCATTAGAAATGCTATCAAACTGAATGTGTTG
>APFE031594700.1:134800-175920 GCA_000404065.3 Pinus taeda | reverse complement strand
GCTATTTGGTTGCGGAGAATCCTTGCAGATCTTGAAGAAGCACAAAGTGGTGCAACATGTATCAATTGTGATAATCAGAGTGCTATCAAATTAGCACATAATCCAGTTTACCATGCTAGAACAAAACATGTTGAGTTACAGTACCACTTTGTACGTGAGAAAATTGAGTCAAATGAAATTGGACTGATATTTTGTAACACCAAGGATAATGTGGCTGATATATTTACTAAGCCCCTTGGTAAAATCAAATTTGAAATTTTTAGAAGTCAGTTAGTTATTGTAGAAAATCCATTTCTCCATTAAGGGAGGATGTGAGAATAATGAAGAAATAGAATTAGTTATTAGTTATGGGTGGTTGAACTGAATTAGTTAGGAATTGGTTGCCAGAATTAGTTGTGAGTTTCCTATATAAGTGTCATGTATTGAGCAGATGAATGAATGGAGTTGTGTGAGCTTTGTCTCACTTTTGCTGATCTTCTGCCTGTGTATTTGTCTGTGTATTTATTTTAATTTGGTATCAGAGCAAGCACCTCTGTCTCTCTTGGCTCGTTTGTAAGGTCACAAATTGTGCCATTTCTATATAAATGTGCATGATACCTTTGCGCAGCAGTTTTGGAACGGGGATATTCCTCTGCGTGAAATTGTGAAGTGTATACGCAGGCCCTTTTCTGAGTGTTATTTCGTTGTTCTGTTCGCTGTTCGAACATTCCTCATTTGGGTATGCGTGGGTTTCAAGCACTCGTTTCTGCAATGGACCTGTGTTAACTTAGCTGCATTTTTAAATCCACAAAGATTGGTTGTAGAACTGGTTTGATTCTTTAACAATGTACCGCCGATGTGCTTGTTTTTGAGTTTCACCACCACCTGCATCGGATTGTGACCTCTTGTTGACATAAACGGCAACCTGTTTCCAGCAAATTGCACCTTTTTCTGTGCGCTGTCCTCTGTTGCGTATTTTGACAGCGGTTTTGCTCTGTTGCGTATTTTGACAGAGGTTTTGCTGTTCTATGTTGCGTTGGTTTTTTTTTTTGTGTACGCAGAGTTTCTTTTCATTTGAAATTCCGTTGCTCCTGCATTGTTCTGAGAGAGGGAGAATTCTGTGATTTCTTCGGCCTTGAAATATTAAGGTATCTTGTTTTGTATTAAATTTTCCTCTGAGAGCAGGAGAATTCTGTGATTTCATCGGCATTTACATATTCAGTGATTTCATCGGCATTTACATATTCAGAATTAGAAATGGCTAATCCCCTTGCAGATTCATATTTAAATGAATCTACAAAACTTGATGGAGAAAATTATGTCAATTGGAAATTCAAGATTACAACAGTACTAGAGGCATACAATCTCTGGACGATTGTCAAAGGTGACGAGACCAAGCCTCCACCTCCTAATGCCACTCAAGATTGGGAGAAGCGTGAAATGAAAGCAAGGGTGCTGCTACGCATGTCAGTGAAGGACAATATTATTCCTCACATTCGGGACTGTGAAACATCGAAGGCGACATGGGACACTCTCAAAGGTTTGTATGAGACTACTAATGCAAACCGTATTTTATTTCTAAAAACAAAGCTGCTACCAGACCAGACATTGCATACTCAGTCAATATCCTTAGTCAATTCATGGCTAAGCCTTCAGGAAATCACTGGAATGCTGCAAAGAAAGTTCTCCGATACTTAAAGGGAACAGTGAATCTTGGTATTATGTATACTGATGAATCTGATGTTGTACTGACAGGTTTTTCTGATTCAGATTGGGCAAGAAATCCAGATGACAGACGATCTACCTCTGGCTATGCATTTCATGTTGGATCAGGGGTCGTAGCTTGGAGTAGTAAGAAACAACCAACTGTTTCTTTATCATCAACAGAATCAGAGTACAAAGCTTTGACCAATGCCCCCTGTGAAGTTATTTGGTTGCGGAGAATCCTTGCAGATCTTGAAGAAGCGCAAAGTGGTGCAACATGTATCAATTGTGATAATCAGAGTGCTATCAAATTAGCACATAATCCAGTTTACCATGCTAGAACAAAACATGTTGAGTTACAGTACCACTTTGTACGTGAGAAAATTGAGTCAAATGAAATTGCACTGATATTTTGTAACACCAAGGATAATGTGGCTGATATATTTACTAAGCCCCTTGGTAAAATCAAATTTGAAGTTTTTAGAAGTCAGTTAGGTATTGTAGAAAATCCATTTTTCCATTAAGGGAGGATGTGAGAATAATGAAGAAATAGAATTAGTTATTAGTTATGGGTGGTTGAACTGAATTAGTTAGGAATTGGTTGCCAGAATTAGTTGTGAGTTTCCTATATAAGTGTCATGTATTGAGCAGATGAATGAATGGAGTTGTGTGAGCTTTGTCTCACTTTTGCTGATCTTCTGCCTGTGTATTTGTCTGTGTATTTATTTTAATTTCTCTTTCTTTGCGCAGATTTTGGCGCAATCTTCTTCATCATTGGACAATATACACTACCCCCTTCTTGCTTTATTTTTCGCAAATGGGACCATTTCCATTGGCAACCTCCGCAATGTTTCAGGTAAGCACAGCTAAGAGGAAATGCTTGAAAAACATGTGAAAAATGTAAACTGTAATTTAACCCCAAAAAAAAAAAAAAAAACGAAACTATTTGAAGTAAAAAATTGTGGAAGAACAATCCCAAACCTCAAATATTACTTTCGATTATTAAAGCGCAAAAGTCATAGAATTAACTCCCAATACCGTTTGAGGCCATCACCAGCAGCAGGAACACAACAAGGAGCGTTCTCATGGCAGCCATGGCATCAGGGAGCTCTTCGTTACTACAATTTTTTACACTGAGTGAGAGTGAAAAAATTTGAAGCATAGATTTGATTGAATTAATAGGTTCATTTTACAGTGGGAATTTTAATAAAATTAAAATTTTGTTGAGTAAAAATAAAAAAATTTAAATAATTATATAAAATATTTAAATAATATTAATTTTTAAAAAAATAAGAAGAAAAAAATTAAATTCCTTTTTTATTTATATTAAATCTATATTTAAAATAAATCAAAAAAATTCCCACAAACTGAAAACAGCCACATCTTCCCAAATTGGCGTTCCCACGACGAATACAGAAATCTGATTATCACGGGGTTGGTTGATCACGAGAAAAAATTAATTGAGAAAAGGTCAACCAAGAGCTCTGAGAATGTGGTCCTGATTTTCCCAGCAGACCAAAAGCCCAAATAGATTTCACGTTCCGATTTTGCCAAACCTTTTTTAAGCTGTCAACGAATATAATAGTCTTTTGCATGGACTGGTTGACTACGGGGATCTTAATGCATGTGAGTGTTATTTTCTTATTAATTTTATCGAAGTTATCGATGCCATAATGCCGACAAGCAACTATGAGTGAAGTGATAAATTTATGATGGGAATGTCTCGTGATGGCATTATGTAATAATATAATATAACATGAAAGTTGTCCCGCAATCTGGGCACGACGGAAATTTCTCTGCAATTCAGCTCTCGACACCATATTTATATTTATTATCATACACGACAAAAACTGGTCGCGTTGTTGCATTCAGTGGTTTTGTTAAAAATATTCGGCGAATTTGATTTTCGTTTTGGCGGAGGGTAGAGGCAGAGAGTTGTGATTTTTGCAAAGCTACTTTCAAGAAATTTTGTTTGCTGAGGGTAATTTTCTAGACTTTGGATTTCGATCACCTAGTAATTATTCCAGAGACTTGATGAATACTCACAACAAAAATAACAAGATAAGTTTGGAGCAACACATTAAAATTTAGTATTCATTTCTTAAACATGAAAATTACATTTACATGAGAATGTCGTTCCTTCGCCAAGAAAAATAAAATTTTACAGAGATTTAAACTCACGGGGAGTAACACATAGTAAAACAGAGTAACTGTTAATAAAATTTTACAGAGATTTAAACTTACGCGGAGTAGCACATAGTAAAACAGAGTAACTGTTGTTTTCACGTGCCCATTTTCAAGTGCCCACTAAAAATCGCTTCACCATTTTCTCCACAGAGACTTGGGCTCTTTTCTTACTTTTTACTCTCTAACCTCTCTACACAGTCTCACTCTCTTACAAAATGACTTTTACATTCATATATAACTCAACATACAATTTTACATTTAATTCATGACAAAGCGAAATTAATTTTGATGTTGTTGTTAAGTGTGACCAGAGTCTCGCAGGTGATTTTGGAGTGTGGGCAAGGTTGTTGAATTAATGTTTGCCCATATCTGTTTAAGTAAGTACATGAATTCTTTAAATGCCTTTGCTGAGTTTCTGAATGGTTCGCATGACTTCATACCTTCTATAAACCTGCAAAAATGTCTGACATGTATGGTTGCAAAAGTGTCTCACATGTATGGCTGTTGTAAGGCTGTTTATTGCAGTGGTTGGGATTATTATTTCCAACACTCTCCTTTAATCACAATTGTGGCCATTAACAATTCCCAAATAGTTTCTGAGATAAACAAAATTTTCTCTTGCCAATGGCTTTGTGAAAATATCAGCAAGATGTTCCTGTGACCTGTAGTGCTGCAAAACAATTTCATCGTTGTTAATCAACTCTCTAATAAAATGATATTTAGCATCAATATGCTTGGTCCTTTTGTGGAAGACAGAATTATTTGACAATGCAATTGTTGAGGTGTTGTCGCAGAAAATAGTTGTCACGCCCTCTTGGTCATGACGAAGATCCTCAACATCCAAACTGCCTAACATGCTATTGTTGTTGCTATGACATATTCAGCTTCTGCTGTTGACAGTAACACTATTTGCTGCTTCTAGGAGGCCCACGAAATGGCTCCGGAATCCAAATGAAAAACATATCCTGACGTGCTCTTCCTGTCATCAACACTACCTGCCCAATCACTGTCAGTGTAACCAACCAACCTGAAATCACTGGTTGCTTTGTACAAAATGCCATACTATTTTGTCCCATTGACATACCTCAGAATCCTTTTCGCTGCTTGCCAATGTGTCTCCTTGGGTGTCTCCATGAACCTATACACCAGACTTACTGCATACATTATATCCGGCCTAATGGTGGTCAAATACATCAAGCTGCCTATAATGCCTTTCTATAATGTAGGATTGACATTGCTGCTGCAATCTTCTTTGCTCAACATCAACCCTATGACAGTTGGAGTTGGTGCGGACTTGCTGTTCTGCATTTTAAACCTCTCCAAAATTTCTGCCACATACTTTTCTTGAGAGATAAAAATGTCATTTTTTGTTTTCTTCACTTACACGCCCAAAAAATATCTTAGCAATCCTAAGTCAGTCATTTCAAACTCACACTTCATTACTTATTTAAAATCAACGATGAGGAAATCATCACTGCCTGTAAAGATCAAATCATCTACATAAAAGACGATAATGAGAATCTTACCTTCGCTCTCTTTGATGTAGAGAGTAGGTTCACCATCACAGTTTTCGAAACCATTTTCTAATAAGTAAGCATCTATACTTCTATACCATGTGCACAGTGCTTGCTTCAATCCATAAAGAGTTGTTTTCAACCGATATACTTTTCGGCTTCTTGTCCTTCAATCTCGTAACCAAGCGGTTGCATGACATACACTTCCTCTTTTAGCACTCCATTCAAGAACGTTGACTTTAAGTCCATCTAATACATTGTCCATTTATGCTATGCGGCAATCACCACAACTACGCGCCCTGTCTCCATTCGCGCGACTGGCGTGAATGTCTCTGCGTAATCTCTTCCATGCTGCTCCTTGTATCCTTTGACAACTAGCATTGCTTTGTGCCTTTCAATCTTTCCCTCAATGTTGCTTTTGGTCTTATAGACCCACTTCACTCCAATGACATGTTTTCCTTTTGGAAGACTCACTAACTCCCATGTGTCATTCCTTTCTATTGCTTCTATTTCTTCCTCCATTTTCGCAACCCATTTTTCCTCCTTGACTGCATCTTCAAAGTGGATAGGGTCATCTACATGACAAAATAATGCAAACAAGGAATTCAGACCTACGCTACTATCAACATCATCTTGCTCATAAATTTCATTTAAATTTATGAATTTTGGCCTTCTTGTGCTTGCTGAAGGTGGGCTTGATATGTCACTTAGTGTCACGCTTCACAGTGTGCTTGGAGAAGAACTTGCTTGGCTGCGCGAAATTGTCCTATTATTTGTTGATGGTGTTTCTTGTTGTGTGCTTTGCTACGCTTGAATAGGAGTAGAGGGAGTCATAGTTGAGGAATTACTTGATGTTGTTGATTTCTCTCTGTCCTCCCGTGGTATGCATGCTTTAACATTGATTGTCTTTTCTAAACTTCCATCCCATGTTTCCTCTTCTATGAACTGCACATCTCTGCTGATTATGACCTTCTTGGTTAATGAATTGTAGAGTTTGTATGCCTTGGATTTATCACTGTATCCAACAAATATGCATTTCTCCCCCTTGTTGTCCATTTGTTTCTCAACTCATCTGGGACATGTGCATAAGCCACACATCCGAAAACTCTCATGTGAGTGACACTATGCTTTCTTCCACACCATGCCTCTTCAGGAACAATGTTCTGGACACTTTTGGTTGGACATCTATTCAAGATATATGCTACACAAGTGACAGCTTCAGCCCAATAGTCATTTGGAAAATGTTTTTCCTTCAACATACTCCCTACCATCTCCAAAATGGTCCTATTCTTCTTTTTTTCCACACCATTTTGCAGCAGTGTATATATTGTTGTAAACTGCTTGTGAATTCCATGCTCACTGCAAAATCAAAGGAAGTCATTTGAGATGTATTCTCCACCTCTGTCAGTCCTAAGGACTTTGATATAGTGTCCACTTTTCTTTTCAACAAGAGCCTTGTATTGGCGAAAGCGCCCAAACACTTCACTTTTTTGTTTTAGGAGAAAGACCCATGTCTTCCTTGTCTAGTCATCTATGAAGGTCAATACATAGTGACTGCAACTAATTAATGGTATCTGCATTGCTCCATATAAATCTGAGTGGACAATCTCCAAAGGTGCCTTTGTTGTCACTGACTTTCCTGTTGGAAATGTCTTTCTATGTTGCTTGCCCAAGATACATCCTTCACATATGTTGTCTGGTTTTTCTATGAGTGGTAAACCCTTCACCATGCTTTTCCTATCTAGCAAATTCAAACCTCCAAAGTTGTGATGTCCAAATCTCAAGTGCCATAACTAGTTTTCATCTTTTACCTCTTCTTGGAAGTTTACTTGTGTGACAGCTGCCCCTTTTCTTCCATTTTCTTATGAGTTAATAGATAGATGTGCTTGTGCACCTTCTTTCTGCAAAACTGATCTTATTTTCAGGGGAAATTTTCTATTGTCTGTCATCTGAACCTTTGCAATCAACTGTCTGCTTGGAGGCCTATCCAAAATTGTGCACACATCATTTTTGAAGAAGAAATTGTAGTCTTTCGGCATGAGCTATCCAACACTCATGAGATTATGTTTTAGACTGGGGACAAAGTAAACATCAGAGATGTATTTCTTCTCCCCCTTCTTTGTTAGGATATTAACTCTACCTTTTCCCATGATAGAGACTTTGCTATTAGTCCCTAATGTCACTTCAGATTTCACACTTTCATCTAGCTCAAAAAACATTTCTATGTTTCCTGACATGTGCTTGCTACGCCCTAAATCTAGATACCATATATCACTCTGTTTTTCTTGTGCTACATTACAAGCTAGAAACATGCTATCATGGTTTTGATTTTCTCTTGTGAAATTTACACTTGGTTTGTTACTAATATCATATTGCTTCTTTCTACATTCATTTGCATAATGACCATACTTCTTACAGTAATGACATTGAACTTGAAATTTATCATACCCTTGACCTTGTGCTTGATTTTCGCTTGGGCCTTGACTTGGATTTTGATTGTTGCCTCTTCCATTTGAGCTTGAAGGGCTACTTCTTCCACCTCTGTGTGGGCTTCTTCCACTTCTTCTACCCCGACCTTAACCAAATGATACTTGTGTCTTGAAGGCATGCTCCAATGAGGAGCCTGTTGCTCTATTCAGTCTATGTTCATGAGAAATTAGTGATGCATTAAGCTCATCCAATGTCTGTGATAGATCCTTTGTCTCTTCTATGGCCACAACAATGGCCTCAAACCTTATTGGCAGACTTCTCAAAACTTTCTCAACTATTCTTCTTTCCTCAATTGTCTCACCATGAGACCTGATTTGAGTAACCAACCCACTTACATGTGTAAAAAACGAGTCTATATTATCAGACTCTTTCATACAAAGTGTTTCAAAATCTCTCCTCAACATTTGCAGCTTTGGTGTCTTGACTTTTTCCATACCTTGGTGATCTGAAAATCACTCATGAGTGATCTCAGTTAATTAATTAATGAAGGTATTACAAACTCAAGTGATCGTGTGTGTCTATGTTATCTTAAGCAACAGTTGATAATATTGCAAAATACACAGACACTGGAAAATAGTAAGAGAAACACAACAATCAAAACAGAACACAACAAAATTTAATAAGGGGTTCACCTAATCCTCTTGGGCTACGTCTCTAGTCCAGCTTTCAGTGGTGGCCTTCTTTTATTGTGTCTTTAAGCAAAGTTTTTACAATGAAGAGCTCAATTTGAGTCTCCTGGAACAGATGATGCTTAGTAGGGTGGTTCTTGGATTCCCCAAGCCACTAGAGTTCACAGACTCTTCCTTACCAAGTCTCAACCTCAACTGGTCTTAATGGAATGATTCCAATTTGGTACTCAGTTCCGACAGATATCCTCACAGGGATTGCTTGAATCTCTTAAGCCTGGTTCTGTCTACTCGATGCTGGCTTAACTCTGTAGGTCAGCTCGGCTCTCTATTTTCTGCATCGCTTTCTTTTGTCTCACTATCTCCTTCTTCCTTCTTCATTATCCTTCATCTCTATTCTCTCTTTGTGGCTTAAAGCCAATTTGTCTCATGACTATTCGCTTCCTCTTCCACCTCTTCAGATTGCCTATTGTTGTTCACTTGGAATTCCATGCCTTTGCATCATCGCCACTGTGTAACGTCTCACAGATAAGTGACCACTTGTACTCTCACAAATTGTGCTAGCTCTTCCTCAAACAGTTCGGTATTTCAGTTACTCTGTGTAATGATTCATTCACCAACTTAGCGGTCAAATCGGACTTCAAACTTTATGTGTTGTAGCTTATTTTGCCCTGTCGAATCTAGTTTTCCATTGGGTACCATCTTTGCCATTAGATCTAGGGCCTCCAGATCCTACGGTGTTCGCTCTTATTGCGCGGTTGACTTGCTCGGACGTTAGCCCGAAATGAGAGCAGTTTTTCTCTCTCATCCGCTAAACATGTGTCATTTGCTATATGGCATTGCTTGTTCTCCTGGCAAACCTGCTTACCACCCAAAACACCTCCAATATTCTGCTGGTTTTGGAGCGCGGGACCTGCCTTTGCCTTTAGCGCTTTTCCCATGGTTTTCGGCTTCACTTTTCTGATCCGGAATTCCTAACTGCTAGTTTGCATCCTACGCAGTCTCCATGGGCCTTGGTGAACGCACTTTAACCGAGGTCCTCGTTGTTCCTTGTTGGCTACAAACTGCCACTGTCTAGAGGTCTTCTTGATAGCTCTTTGTTCACAAGTTTCTGAAGTCTGTGATGATTTGATACAGTCATAAAACTCTGATAATTTTCATGGATCCAATTCGGATCATGACCTTCCCACTAAAAAAGCTTTTGAACCACCAAAAGTTGGTTTTCAAGTATCGACTAAGTGAGGACACAATTGTCTCACTTGTCCAATCTCTATCGGCTTTGCACTGCTTAGCTTTAAACCCTTGAACCCAATTCTAAGGTACTCAACATCTCCCTACGCATTGTTCTCACCTTCCTATCCCAAACTGTGTCTTCCTATAATTCATTAAGATATTCAGGTAATAGGTCATCAATAGAAGGCAATTGACTTTGCTCTTTAGGATCCTCAATTAGTGAAGGTTCAAACAATCTCAAGTAATCTGCATTCACGACTGAGTAGATGTGCATGTAAGCTGGTAGATCAAGGGGAATAGCATTCTCACCAATCTTCTCAAGTATCTTAAAAGGTCCATACTTAATAGGCTTTAGCTTTTTACCTTCACCTTGCATCCTGTCCTTGCTGATATACAACCAGACTTGGTCACCAACTTGGAAACTATGCTCCATCCGATGCTTGTCATCCCTTGCCTTGTATTTGGCTTGGCTCTTTTCCATCTGTTCTTGTACCGCCTGGTGGATCTCTTGGATCTGTTCAATGAACCTAGTTGCCCTGTCCACATCACTGTGTCCCTCAATTGTGGTGCCTTTACCAAAGAAAAAATCCAAAGGAGTCCTTGGCGTGAAACCAAAAAATGTCTCAAAAGGAGATCTTTGTGTAGAAGAATGTTTTGCTCTGTTGTAAGCATGTTGCACATAACATAAATGTTCATCCCAAAGCTTAGGATGCTTGCTGCAATATCCCCTGAGCAACTGGATCACTGTCCTATTGACTACTACTTAAGTGATGCATTTGCTTCATGTTCATTATTGTTCCACACTCATATTTTCTTCACTTTGGCCTTCTAAGATCTATTTTACAGTCATAGTTCCAAATGCATCACTTATTTTGAGCTTCTCCTTTTTCCATTACATTTTTCTATACCTGACCTTTTTCCTTCCTTCTACCATGTGTTTGACCCATTACAAGGATCCACCACTCTGTCTTGGATTCATACTTGATGTAAGAGCATTGTAACAAAGAATTTTATGTTACCCACATGAAGAGTTTCCTTTTTGTAAATCATGATATGTAGATAGGAGAATCTGTGTTCTATTTGGAGGTTAGGTTGAGTTGTCCTTATGGGAAAGATGTGAATATTATATTAAGTGAAGTAGAATTTAACTTCTAGAATAAGGACAACGATAGCCCATACTCGAGACATTTTAGTTACTCTATCTATTTTGTCTTAATGATATTTTCTCTGGGCCAAGACGGGAGAAGAGAGCAAAAGAGGGGAAAATATGTGTGTCATGAATAGTATCGGCTTACGTAAGAAAATGGAAAATACCTATTATCGCTTGTTCTTCATAATATATGTTATATTTCCTATAAAATGTGTTTACTTATGTATTTTTTACACATGTTATGTGAAGAGGGGTTATAATAACCCCTGTATTGACGGCTTTATGTATAAATTATCAATATCATAAGGACCCCACTGAGAGGTTGAATAGTTGCAGAGGTCAGGATGGCGGTGTATTTCTTTATATCCGAGAATCTATGTATCCATCCAAACGCAAAGCACAACCACAAGTAATAATCGAATCCCGAATTTGGAAAGCGCGCAAGTATTGATGTGTGGTTTCAAGTTTCAACCGGTACGAGGCTCCATATAAAGAATCGACAGGAAAGATAGAGCGGTTTGATTAAGAGAGGATTCCAGTTTCAGACCCCCTACCCTCTTTCTTAAATTGTCCCAGACCACTAGAGGGGTCCAGCGTTTACCAAGGTCGTAGATCAAACTGCTATAGGGCCCGCGCCACAGTTGTGTGCCTATTTGAGGTAGCACGCGTTAACAAGGGTCCCACAACGAGACTTGCAATACAAGACCCCATGCCCCTTATTATGCCATGGTAGTCTTGGGGGGCGCAACGTTAACGTTGGGTCGCTGATTTACCACCCACGGCGACTGCGTCGTTGAAAGGAGACTAGCTAATAACTAAAGGAAGAATTGTTAACCAGCAGTGAGTGATAGGTGTTCTCGTCAAGATACAACGTTAACAGACGTAACTATATTCGAAAATTACAGTCATCGCCACCACCCATATGTGAAGTGCTGAGGCTCAACAACGCAGGACAAGCAGTTTGTCTGTTTACGGCTCCAAGTAAGGGAAAGATTCCCATCAACTCAATTTTGTTCTGGCCATCGAGACTTGGGAAGTGTTGCTACAGCGAAAGTCCTTTGAATTTTAACCTTTAGTCTCTGGAAAGAAATATATATTCTTAACTATTAAATCTATATATAATTTAATTTATTGAAAATCTAGATAACATAATATTTTTTTAATAGCTTCACTTAAATTTTATATAATCAATTTAATAGTTGATTTGAGGGGCTAATGTAAATTTCATTCATCAAAAAAATTCCGTTAAATTAACTTGTTTTCTCCATATATGTAAACCTAATAGGATAAGAGAAGAAAAAAAAACAATCTATTTAAAAAAATGTGTAGTAGATAGCTGCATGTATAGCGAATATCCAAAAATATTATTTTACAAGATAACTATGTTTATAAGATGAGCTTCTTATATCAAATGTGTAACAGGTAATCTCAAAAGAGAGAGCAATTATATAACCGAGAACTTCATAGAAAGGGACCACACAGACGATCCCTCTATTCAACAAGACTCAGACTGCTTTATTTAGCTTAGCAGACTATCACTACCACAACCATAAGAAGCATACTGATAATAAGCATACGCAATTTTCATATTACATTACTCTGCCAAATCCCAGTGGCCATCGAAGTAGCAGAAGAAACCCGAGGCGTGGCATTTACCATCGCTCGTGTTCTCTTTCTTTACGCAGATTTTGGCGCAATCTTCTTCATCATCTCGGCAATATACACTGCCCCCCTTCTTGCTTGATTTTTCGCAAATGGGACCATTTCCATTGGCAACCTCCGCAATGTTTCAGGTAAGCACAGTTAATAGGAAATGCTTGAAAAACATGTGAAGAATGTAAATTGTAATTTAACAAAAAAAAACCGAAACTATTTGAAGAAAAAAAATTGTGGAAAAACAATCGCAAACCTCAAATATTACTTTCATTTATTAAAGCGCAAAAGTCATAGAATTAACCAGCAGCAGGAACACAACAAGGATCGTTCTCATGGCAGCCATGGCATCAGGGAGCTTTTCGTTACTAGATTTTTTTATGCTGAGTGAGAGTGAAAAAATTTGAAGCATAGATTTGATTGAATTTATAGGCTCATTTTACGGTTTATTAAAGTTAAAATTTTGTTGAGTACGAATACAGAAATCTGATTATCATGGGGTTGGTTGATCATGAGAAAAAATTAATTGAGAAAAGGTCAACCAAGAGCTCTGAGAATGTCGTCCTCATTTTCCCAGCAGACCAAAAGCCCATATAGATTTAGCGTTCCGATTTTGCCAGACCTTTTTTAAGCTGTCAACGAATATAATAATCTTTTGCATGGACTGGTTGACTACGGGGATCTTAATGCATGTGAGTGTTATTTTCTTATTAATTTAATCGAAGTTATCGATGCCATAATGCCGACAAGCAACTATGAGTGAAGTGATAAATTTATGATGGGAATGTCTCGTGATGGCATTATGTAATAATATAATATAACATGAAAGTTGTCCCGCAATCTGGGCACGACGGAAATTTCTCTGCAATTCAGCTCTCGACACCATATTTATATTTATTATCATACACGACAAAAACTGGTCGCGTTGTTGCATTCAGTGGTTTTGTTAAAAGTATTCGGCGAATTTGATTTTGGTTTTGGCGGAGGGGAGAGGCGAGAGTTGTGACTTTCGCAAAGCTACTTTCACGAAATTAGGTTTGTGGTGCATTTTGCAGAGTTACTTTCGCTCACAGTGAGGGTAATTTTTTAGATTTTGGATTTCGAGTACCTAGTAACTATTCCAGAGATTTAATGAATATTCATAGCAAAAATAACAAGATAAGTTTGGAGTAATACATTAAAACTTAGTATTCATTTCTTAAACATGAAAATTACATTTACATGAGACTGTCACTCATTGCCAAGCAAAATAAAATTTTACAGAGATTTAAACTTACACGGAGTAACACATAGTAAAACAGAGTAACTGTTAATAAAATTTTACAGAGACTTAAACTTACCCGGAGTAACACATAGTCAAACAGAGTAACTGTTAATAAAATTTGACAGAGATTTAAACTTACACGGAGTAACACATAGTAAAACAGAGTAATTGTTGTTTTCACGTGCCCACCAAAAATCGCTTCACCATTTTCTCCACATAGACTTGGGCTCTTTTCTTAATTTTTACTCTCTAACCTCTCTACACAGTGTCACTCTCTTACAAAATGACTTTTACATTCATATATAACTCAACATACAATTTTACATTTAATTCATGACAGAGCGAAATTAATTTTGATGTTGTTGTTAAGTGTGACCAGAGTCTCCAGTGGTGATTCTGGAGTGTGGGCAAGGTTGTTGAATTAATGCTTGCCCATATCTGTTTAAGTAAGTACATGAATTCTTTAAATGCCTTTGCTGAGTTTCTGAATGGTTTGCATGACTTCATACCTTCTATCTTCACGCTGAGACGCAACCTGCAAAAATGTCTGACATGTATGGTTGCAAAAGTGTCTGACATGTATGGCTGCTCTAAGGTTGTTTACATGCTGTAAGGCTGTTTATTGCAGTGGTTGGGATTATTATTTCCAACACTCCCCTTTAATCACAATTGTGACCATTAAAAATTCCCAAATAGTTTCTGAGATAAACAAAATTTTCTCTTGCCAATGGCTTTGCGAAAATATCAGCAAGATGTTCCTGTGACCTGCAGTGCTGCAACACAATTTCATCATTGTTAATCAACTCTCTAATAAAATGATATTTAGCATCAATATTGTTGGTCCTTTTGTGGAAGACAAAATTATTTGACAATGCAATTGTTGAGGTGTTGTCGCAGAAAATAGTTGTCACGCCCTCTTGGTCATGACGAAGATCCCTCAACATCCAAACTGCCTAACACGCTATTGCTGTTGCTATGACATATTCAGCTTCTGCTGTTGACAGTGACACTATTTGTTGCTTCTTGGAGGCCCACGAAATGGCTTCGAAATCAAAATGAAAAACATATCCTGACGTGCTCTTCCTGTCATCAACACTACCTGCCCAATCACTGTCACTGTAACCAACCAGCCTGAAATCACTGGTTGCTTTGTACAAAATGCCATACTATTTTGTCCCATTGACATACCTCAGAATCCTTTTCGTTGCTTGCTAATGTGTCTCCTTGGGTGTCTCCATGAACCTATACACCAGACTTACTGCATACATTATATCCGGCCTAATGGTCGTCAAATACATCAAGCTGCCTATCATTCCTTTCTATAATGTAGGATTGACATTGTTGCTACAATCTTCTTTGCTCAAATTCAACCCTATGACGGTTGGAGTTGGTCCGGACTTGCTGTTCTGCATTTTAAACCTCTACAAAATTTCTGCCACATACTTTTCTTGAGAGATAAAAATGCCATTTTTTGTTTTCTTCACTTACACGCCCAAAAAATATCTTAGCAATCCTAAGTCAGTCATTTCAAACTCACACTTCATTACTTATTTAAAATGAGCGATGAGGAAATCATCACTGCCTGTATATATCAAATCATCTACATATAAGACGATAATGAGAATCTTACCTTCGCTCTCTTTGATGTAGAGAGTAGGCTCACCATCACATTTTTCGAAACCATTTTCTAATAAGTAAGCATCTATACTGCTATACCATGTGCACGGTGCTTGCTTCAATCCATAAAGAACTGTTTTCAACCGATATACTTTTTGTCTTCTTGTCCTTCAATCTCATAACCAGGCGGTTGCATGACATACACTTCCTCTTTCAGCACTCCATTCAAGAACGTTGACTTTAAGTCCATCTAATACACTGTCCATTTATGCTATGCGACAATTGCCACAACTGCACGCACTGTCTCCATTCGTGCGACTGGCGCGAATGTCTCCGCGTAATCTCTTCCATGCTGCTACTTGTATCCTTTGACAACTAGCCTTGCTTTGTGCCTTTCAATCTTTCCCTCAATATTTCTTTTGGTCTTATAGACCCACTTCACTCCAATGACATGTTTTCCTTTTGGAAGACTCACTAACTCCCATGTGTCATTCCTTTCTATTGCTTCTATTTCTTCCTCCATTGCCGCAACCCATTTTTCTTCTTTGACTGCATCTTCAAAGTGGATAGGGTCATCTACATGACAAAATAATGCAAACAAGGAATTCAGACCTGCATTACTATCAACATCATCTTGCTCATAAATTTCATTTAAATTTATGAATTTTGGCCTTCTTGTGCTTGCTGAAGGTGGGCTTGATATGTCACTTAGTGTCACACGTCACAGTGTGCTTGGAGAAGCACTTTCTTGGCTGCGCGAAACTGTCCTATTATTTGTTGATGGTGTTTCTTGTTGTGTGCTTTGCTACGCTTGAATAGGAGTAGATGGAGTCATAGTTGAGGAATTACTTGATGTTGTTGATTCCTCTCTGTCCTCCCATGGTATGCATGCTTTAACATTGATTTTCTTTTCTAAACTTCCATCCCATGTTTCCTCTTCTATGAACTGCACATCTCTGCTGATTATGACCTTCTTGGTTAATGGATTGTAGAGTTTGTATGCCTTGGATTCATCACTGTATCCAACAAATATGCATTTCTCCCCCTTGTTGTCCATTTGTTTCTCAACTCATCTGGGACATGTGCATAAGCCACACATCCAAAAACTCTCATGTGAGTGACACTATGCTTTCTTCCACTCCATGCCTCTTCAGGAACAATGTTCTGGACACTTTTGGTTGGACAACTATTCAAGATATATGCTGCACAAGCAACAACTTCAGCCCAATAGTCATTTGGCAAATGCTTTGCCTTCAAAATACTCCCTACCATCTCCAAAATGGTCCTATTCTTCCTTTTTGCCACACCATTTTGCAGCAGTGTATATCTTGTTGTAAACTGCTTGTGAATTCCATGCTCCCTACAAAATCAAAGGAAGTCATTTGAGATGTATTCTCCACCTTTGTCAGTCCTAAGGACTTTGATATAGTGTCCACTTTGCTTTTCAACAAGAGCCTTGTATTGGCGAAAGTGCCCAAACACTTCACTTTTTTGTTTTAGGAGAAAGACCCATGTCTTCCTTGTCTAGTCATCTATGAAGGTCAATACATAGTGACTACAATCAATTGATGGTGTCTGCATTGGTCCACATAAATCTTAGTGGACAATCTCCAAAGGTGCCTTTGTCCTCACTAAATTTCCTGTTGGAAATGTCTCTCTATGTTGCTTGCCCAAGATACATCCTTCACATATGTTGTATGGTTTTTCTATGAGTGGTAAACTGTTCACCATGCTTTTCCTATCCAGCAAATTCAAACCTCCAAAGTTGTGATGTCCAAATCTCAAGTGCCATAACCAGTTTTCATCTTTTACCTCTTCTTGAAAGTTTACTTGTGTGGCAGCTGCCCCTTTTCTTCCATTTTCTTATGAGTTCATAGATAGATGTGCTTTTGCACCTTCTTTCTGCAAAACTGATCTTATTTTCAGGGGAAATATTCTATTGTCTGGAATCAACTGTCTGCTTGGAGGCCTATCCAAAATTGTGCACACATCATTTTTGAAGAAGACATTGTAGTCTTTCTGCATGAGCTGTCCAACACTCATGAGATTATGTTTTATACTTGGGACAAAGTAAACATCAGAGATGTATTTCTTCTCCCCCTTCTTTGTCAGTATATTAACTCTACCTTTTCCCATGACAGAGACTTTGCTATTAGTCCCTAATGTCACTTCAGATTTCACACTTTCATCTAGCTCAAAAAACATTTCTATGTTTCCTGACATGTGGTTGCTACGCCCTAAATCTAGATACCATATATCACTCTTTTTTCTTGTGCTACATTATAAGCTAAAAACATGCTATCATGGTTCTGATTTTCTCTTGTAAAATTTACACTTGGTTTGTTACTAATATCATATTGGTTCTTTCTACATTCATTTGCATAATGACCATACTTCTTACAGTAATGACGTTGAACTTGAGAAATCATACCTTTGACCTTGGGCTTGATTTTGGCTTGGGCCTTGACTTGGATTTTGGTTGTTGCCTCTTCCATTTGAGCTTCAAGGGCTACTCCTTCCACCTCTGTGTGGGCTTCTTCCACTTCTTTTGCCCCGACCTTAACCAAATGATACTTGTGTCTTGAAGGCATGCTCCAATGAGGAGCTTGTTGCTCTATTCAATCTATGTTCATGAGAAATTAGTGATGAATTAAGCTCATCCAATGTCTGTGAGAGATCCTTTGTCTCTTCTATGGCCACAACAATGGCCTCAAACCTTATTGGCAAACTTCTCAAAACTTTCTCAACTATTCGTCTTTCCTCAATTGTCTCACCATGAGACCTGATTTGAGTAACCAACCCACTTACATGTGTAAAAAACAAGTCTATATTATCAGAATCTTTTATACAAAGTGTTTCAAAATCTCTCCTCAACATTTGCAGCTTTGGTGTCTTGAATTTTTCCATGCCTTGTGATTTGAAAATCACTCATGAGTGATCTCAGTTAATTGATTAATGAAGGTATTACAAACTTAGGTGATGGTGTGTGTCTATGTTATCTTAAGCAACAGATTGATAAGATTGCAAAATACACATACACTGGAAAATAGTAAGAGAAACACAGCAAGCAAAACAGAACACAACAAAATTTAATAAGGAGTTCACCCAATCCTCTTGGGCTACGTCTCCGGTCCAGCTTTCAGTGGTGGCCTTCTTCTATTGTGTCTTTAAGAAAAGTTTTTACAATGAATAGCTCAATTTGAGTCTCTTGGAACAGATGATGCTTAGTAGGGTGGTTCTTGGATTCCCCAAGCCACTAGAGTGCACAGACTCTTCCTTACCAAGTCTCAACCTCAACTGGTCTTAATGGAATGAGTCCAATTTGGTACTCAGTTCCGACAAATATCCTCACAGGGATTGCTTGAACCTCTCAAGCTTGGTTTTGTCTACTCGATGTTGGCTTAACTCTGTAGGTTAGCTCGGCTCTCTATTCTCTGCTTTGCTTTCTTTTGTCTCACTGTCTCCTTCTTCCTTCTTCATTGTCCTTCGTCTTTGTTCTCTCTTCATGGCTTAAAGGCAATTTGTCTCATGACTATTCGCTTCCTCTTCCACCTCTTCAGATTGCCTACTACTGTTCGCTTGGAATTCCATGCCTTTGCATCATCGCCACTGTGTAACGTCTCACAGAGAAGTGGCCACTTGTCCTCTCACGAATTGTGCCAGCTCTTCCTCAAACAATTCGATATTTCAGTTACTCTGTGTTATGATTCATTTTCCAACCTAGCGGTAAAATCAGACTTCAACCTTTATGTGTTGTAGCTTATTTTGCCTTGTCAAATCTAGTTTCCCATTGGGCATCATCTTTGCCATTAGATCTAGGGCCTCCAGATCCTACGGTGTTCGCTCTTATTGCGCAGTTGACTTGCTCAGACGTTAGCCCGCAATGAGAGCAGTTTTTCTCTCTCATCCGCTGAACATGCGTCATTTTCTATATGGCATTTCTTGTTCTCCTGGAAAACCCACTTACCACCCAAAATGCCTCCAATATTCTACTGGTTTTGGAGCGCGGGACCCACCTTTCGCTTTAGCGCTTTTCCCATCGTTTTCGGCTTCACTTTTTTGATCCAGACTTCCTAACTGCTAGTTTTCATCCTACGCAGTCTCCATGGGCCTTGGTCAACGTGCTTTAACCGAGGTCCTCGTCATTCCTTGTTGGCTACACACTGCCACTGTCTAGAGGTCTTCTTGATAGCTCTTTGTTCACAAGTTTCTGAAGTCTGTCATGATTTGATACAGTCATAGAACTCTGATAATTTTCATGGATCCAATTCGGATCATGACCTTCCCACTAAAAAAGCTTTTGGACCACCAAAAGTTGGTTTTCAAGTATCGACTAAGCGAGGATACAATTGTCTCACTTGTCCAATCTCTATCGGCTTTGCACTGCTTAGCTTTAAACCCTTGAACCCAATTCTAAGGTACTCAACATCTCCCCTACGCGTTGTTCTCACCTTCCTATCCCAAACTGTGTCTTCCTATAATTCATTAAGATATTCAGGTAACAGGTCATCAATAGAAGGCAATTGACTATGCTCTTTAGGATCCTCAATTAGTGAAGGTTCAAACAATCTCAAGTAATCTGCATTCACGACTGAGTAGATGTGCATGTAAGCTGGTAGATCAAGGCGAAAAGCATTCTCACCAATCTTCTCAAGTATCTTAAAAGGTCCATACTTAATAGGCTTTAGCTTTTTACCTTCACCTTGCATCCTGTCCTTGCTGATATACAACCAGACTTGGTCACCAACTTGGAAACTATGCTCCATCTGATGCTTGTCATGCCTTGCCTTGTATTTGGCTTGGCTCTGTTCCATCTATTCTTGTATCGCCTGGTGGATCTCTTGGATCTGTTCAATGAACCTAGTTGCCCTGTCCACATCACTGTGCCCCTCAATTGTGGTGCATTTACCAAAGACAAAATCCAAAGGACTCCTTGGCGTGAAACCAGAACAGGTCTCAAAAGGAGATCTTTGTGTAGAAGAATGTTTTGCTCTGTTGTAAGCATGTTTCACATAACATAAATGTTCATCCCAAAGCTTAGGATGCTTGCTAAAATATCCTTTGAGCAACTAGATCACTGTCCTATTGAATACTTCTGTCTGGCCATCGGTTTGTGGATGAAAAGTTGTGATTTTCTTCAATTTGGTGTCCATTACTTCCCATATAATTGAACAAAACTTCCCCACAAATCGGGTGTCTCGATCAGATACAATTGAAGTGGGTAATCCAAAATGAACCCATACATGTTGAAATAATAGTTTTGCAGTTTGTTCAGTTGTAATTTGTTTATTACAAGGTATCAAAATACACATTTTGATGAACCTATTCTCAACAACATATAGATAATCATGACCTTTCCTAGATTTAGGCAGCCCTCCAACAAAATCCATGGAAATAATCTCCCAAGGATGAGAAGGAATTGGTAATGGAGTGTACAAGCCTAGTTTTCTATTGTTGGGCTTGCTTTTAGCACACATAGTACACCCTCTTACATATTTAGAAACTGTCTCGTTCATTTTTGTCCAATAACAAAATTTTTGTAGCTGTGCAACTGTTTTACTTACCCCAAAATGGCTTGATATTAGAGAAGTGTGTGCTTCTCAAATTATCTTCTCTTTCAGTTTGTGGAATGCATAGCTTCCCACAATGATATAAGACTCGGTCCTTTACATGATAATCCAATTCTTCTACTCATTTTCTTGACTTAAAGTTGCATATACA
The DNA here is from genome assembly GCA_000404065.3 of Pinus taeda. Lineage (NCBI taxonomy): Eukaryota > Viridiplantae > Streptophyta > Pinopsida > Pinales > Pinaceae > Pinus > Pinus taeda. The sequence continues at coordinate 154,782 of APFE031594700.1, read as the reverse complement.
TCTTGAAGGTCTATATCTTGAGAATATTGTTCAATGTAGCTCTCATGTAACACAAAATTATGCTTAAGTATAGTAGATGCATTTATAATGGGTCTAGATAACATATCTGCAACTTATTGTGTATGCCTTTTTTATATCTGATGACTAAATGAAACTGTTGTAGAAAACCCATCCATCTATAGTGTCTTGATTGTTGCAACTTAGTTTGGGAGTGTAGATATTTAAGTGGTTGATGATCAGTATGTATCACTGTCTCTTTCCCCATTAAGTAATGTTTCCACTTTTTCACACTCTGTACTAATCCACAATTCTTTATCATATGTAGGATAATTAACTACTGCAGAATTAAATGTCTCTGAACGATAACATATGGGTTTACTGTGCTATGTCAGCACTGCTCCCATGGCATAGTCACTGGCATCTGTTTGGATCTCAAATTGTCTTTCAAGATCAAGCAGTGCTAGTTCAAGTGTTGTACTAATATTTTCTTTCAAGGTGTCGAAGGCTTTCTACTGTTTGCCTCCCCACTGAAACACCTTGTTCAATCCTATTAAAGCATGTAAGGGAGCTGCAATTAAGGAAAATTTAGAAATGAACTCTCTCCAATATTGTGCTGCTCCTAAGAAGCTCCTAACTTCTGTAGCAGATTTGGGTTTGCGACAGTTTACAATGACTGACACCTTAGATGGATCTATCTTCAATTCACCACCCCTTACTATATGTCCCAAATAGTTCAAAGATGTTTTGCCAAATTCACATTTTGAGAGTTTAACATGAAGTTTTTCTCTTTTCAAAACATGTAGTGTGTGCTTAACATGCTTTAAATTTTCTTCCCATGTAGTACTAAATATCAGAATGTCATCGAGATTCACAATAAAAAAATCATTAAGAAAAGGTCTGAGTACATCATTCATTAATCGCATGAAAGTAGCAGGAGCATTAGTTAAGCCAAAAGGCATAACCAACCACTCATAAAATCCCTGCTTTGTTTTGAAAGCAATCTTCCATGCATCTTGTTCTGCAACTCTGAACTGATGATATCCACTATGCAAGTCTAACTTGGAAAATAAACAACTTCTTTCAATTGATCTAACAGATGATCTATGCAAGGAAGGGGATAACGATTTTTTATTGTTATCTTATTCAGTGCTTGGTAATCAATGCACATTCTCCATGAGCCATCTTTCTTTCTCACCAAAACGATTGGTGACCCACATGGTGATGTGCTAGGTTTGATGAACCCTTTCTCGAGCAACTCTTGCACCTGCTTCTTGATTTCTACATTCTCTAAATCACACAACTTGTACATTCCAATGTTAGGCAATGGAGCATTTTGCTGCAAATCAATTTCATGCACTATTTCCTTCTTGGGTGGCAGACCTTTAGGTTCTTGAAACAAGATATCATACTCTGAAACAACTTTTTCTAAATTAGCTTGTTGTTTAGCATCACGGCCCTCAAATACATTGGTTTTATGAAGTTTCTTTTCCTTTACAACCATCAATAAGAATTGTTTGCATAAATTTATCATTCATCTCATCTGCCCTGAGTTTATGAGAGTATAATTATTCTTGACCTTATGAGCTCTTACAAATTATTCGATTCCATCTTTAACAAGTAGATACCTGTTCTCAGCTCTATAGAAAATAGCTTTTTTGTCATACAAGTAAGGACTTCCTAAAACAATTCCACATATATCCAAAGGAATTATGTCTAACTCAACCTCATTTACAAATGCTAATCCAAAAGAAAACTTGAGTTTGCATTGTCTAGTCACTTATAGTTGTGCTTTATCATTTAACCATCCTAATGGGTATGGTTTCTTGTGAGGTGTAGTCAGTAATCGCAACTTCTTTACAATTGTTTCAGAAATTAAATTTACTTGTGAGCCACTATCAAGCAAAGTATCAATCTTTTGATGTTTGGAAACAACTCGAATATGGAAAATCTCATGTCTTTTTCTCTTATTTTCTTCATCAATAGTAGATTGTGCAGAATTACTAGTAGATGCTTCAGAATTCTTACCTTTTATACCTGTGGCTGCAATAGTTGTTTCATCTCCTGAGTTAGACCCCAAATCTTTCTGAATAGCTACAACAATCTTCTTATTCTTGCCCTCGAACTCCTTAAGTCTCAGCTCTGGATGCAGAATCCAAAAATGCTCATCATCATGCCCATCCTTTTTACAATGAGTGCATGAAGCCTTTCTTTTCTGTGCAGTATTGGCCTTCCTTGCTTTCCATTTATATTTTATTTTCTCCTTATTCTTGCTTGCAGTGGGTTGGGATGATCTCCCAACTTCTGGATTTCCATTCTTTCCTCTAGCTGCTAGATGAGTAGCTTGTACAGATACCTCATCTATACTAGTTGGATTAAACATGAGGATAGTGTGCCTCATGTAGCTGTGTAGACCACCAATGTACTTCAACAGAGTCTCCGGTGAGTCTAATAAGATTCCTAGAATCAATGCTCTCCTCCTAAATTCTTTGGTGTAACCTTGTACACTTTTCCCTTTCAATTGTTGAAGAGCTTTCCAGCTCATCATGGCTTGTTGCATGTAGGCCAATGGATAGAACTGCTTTTTGATTGCAGAAACAAATTCACTCCAGACAGAAATAGTCTTACCATGTCTCTTCATGTTAGCTTGGGTCTTACCTTCCCACCAAACCAAGGTAGTGCCTCCAAGGTATAGGCTTGCTAGCTGAATCTTGCTCTTGTCTGAATCAATACTCTGCACTCTGCAATAAACATCAATTTGTCTAATCCAATTGTCTAGCTTTTCTGTATTCAACTCTCCATCATATATTGGTAAGTCAAATTTAACATCTAGTTTAATCAAAGATGCCTTCCTTTTATGTTTAGGGCTATTAGGAGGTGTGAGAAAGCTTTCTTCTTTCCCTTTTCCTTTTCGATGGTCATGGAGGATAGACTCATCTTCTCCTTTGTCTTGTTTGGAGCCTGATGAATCTTCATCCTTATGTTTTCTAAAGTCCTTATACATTTCATTTACCATGGACTTTATGGCTAGGAAACTATCTATGAATTGAGGTTCTGGCCCCATAGAACCTTCTTCTGACATTGTCTTCTGAGGATAGACTCTCCCAATTTCAGGATTAGTTTCGACCAACTTTCCTTCTCCTAATTTGAGCTTTGATCTAGTTAGCATTCAATAGCTAAATCCAACACAAGCTTGTCTAACCTTAACAACCTAAATCTATGATACCACTTGATCTAAAAATCACTCGTGACTGATCTCAGTTAATTAATTAATGAAGGTATTACAGACTCAGGTGCTGGTGTGTGTCTATATTATTTTAGGCAACAGATCGATAAGATTGCAGAATACATAAACACTAGAAAACAGTAAGAGAAACACAATGGGAAAAATAGAACACAACAAAATTTAATAAGGAGTTCACCCAATCCTCCTGGGATACGTCTCCGGTCCAGCTTTTAGTGGTGGCCTTCTTTTATTATGTCTTTAAGCAGAGTTTTTACAATGAGGAGCTCAATTTGAGTCTCCTGGAACAGATGATGCTTAGTAGGGTGGTTCTTGGATTCCCCATGCCACTAGAGTGCATAGACTCTTCCTTACCAAGTCTCGACCTCAACTAGTCTTAAGGGAATGAGTCTAATTTGGTACTCAGTTCAGACATATATCCTCATAAGGATCGCTTGAACCTCTCAAGCCTGGTTTTGTCTGCTCGATGCTGGCTTAACTCTGCAGGTCAACTCGGCTCTCTATTCTCTGCTTCGCTTTCTTCTATCTCATTGTCTCCTTCTTCCTTCTTCATTGTCCTCCGTCTTTATTCTCTCTTCGTGGCTTAAAGCCAATTTGTCTCATGACTGTTCACTTCCTCTTTCACCTTTTCGGATCACCTACTGCTGTTCGCTTGGAATTCCCTACCTCTGCGTCATTGCCACTGTGTAACGTCTAACATGGAAGTGGCCACTTGTCCTCTTACGAACTGCACCAGCTCTTTCTCAAACAATTCGCTATTTCGGTTACTCTGTGTAATGATTCATCCGCCAACTCAGCTGTCAAATCAGGCTTCAACCTTTATGTGTCAGAGCTTATTTCCCCTGTCAAATCTGGTTTGCCATCAGGCACCATCTTCGCCATTAGATCTGGGGCCTCTAGATCCTATGGTGTTTGCTCTTATCACGCGGTTGATTTGCTCAAATTTTAGCCCGCGATGAGAGCGGTTTTTCGCTCTCATCCGTCAGACACGCATCATTCGTTGTATGGCATCACTCGTTCTCCTAACAAACCCGCTTACTGCCCAAAACGCGTCCGATATTCCACCAGTTTTGCAGCGCGAGACCCACCTTTCACTTTAATGCTTTTCCCATGGTTTTCGGCTTCCATTGTGACCAAGTGCTCGGGGCTATTCCATTTCGAGGGGTTTTTCTCAGCGCATCAAAAACGGCCTCCGTTTTCTGATCTAGACTTCCTAACTACTAGTTTGCATCCTGCGGGATCTCCATGGGCCTCGGTCAGCGCACTTTGATCAAGGTCCTCGTCGTTCCTTGTTGGCTACAAACTGCCATTGTCTAGAGGTCTTCTTGATAGTTCCTTGTTCACAAGTTTATGAAGTCTATCATGATTTGATACAATCATAGAACTCTGATAATTTTCATGGATCCAATTCAGATCACTTGGTAGGCTGTCTGGAGGATGTCCCATGCTTGCTTGGACTTTGTTACTGCTGCAACCCTTGGGAAAATAATTTCATGAACTGCTTGAAAGATATAAAACAACGCTTTTGAATCCTTCTTCCTGTTGTGCCTTAACACGTCTTTTTCTGGTTGAGATAAGGCATTGTATGCTTTCTTGCTTGGACTTCGTTACTGCTGCAACCCTTGGGAAAATAATTTCATGAACTGCTTGAAAGATATAAGACAACACTTTTGAATCCTTCTTCCTGTTGTCCCTTAACACATCTTTTTCTTGTTGAGATAAGGAATTGTATGCTATTTCATTTGCTGGTTCTTGGAAACTGTTCTCCACCAAATCCCAAATGTCTTGAGAAGAAAACAGGGCCTTCATTGTACTAGCCCAATAATCATAATTTTTTCCATTAAACTGAGGTATTTGATTATTAGTCAAGCTTGTGCTTAATGTTGCCATTTCTGAGCGTAAAAAAAACTTTCTACCAGCTGGTAAATATGCTAAACCCAATCCATGCTCAAAACAATTTTTATTGTTAGTAAAAACACTTGTTTTTACACTAACAGAGTTTAACCTGCTCTAATACCATGTTAGAAATATTTGGCGAATTTAATTTTCGTTTTCGTAGAGGGGAGAAACAGAGAGTTTGGACTTTCGGGAAACTACTTTTGTGAAATTAGGTTGGTGCACCGCAAAACAAATTTCGCGGAGCTATCTTGGCCAACCACAAGGTTAATTTCCCAGACTTGGATTTAGCGCACCTCGCAACTATTCCATAGACTTAATGAATACTCATAGCAAAAATAACAAGATAGGTTTGGAGCAACACACTAAAACTTTTTATTCATTTCTTAAACATGAAAATTACATTTACATGAGACTGTGGCTCATTCACCAAGCAAAATAAAATTTTACATAGATTTAAACTTAAACAGAGTAACACATAGTAAAACAGAGTAACTGTTGTTTTCATGCACCCACCAAAAATTGCTCCACCATTTCTCCACAAAGACTTGCGCTCTTTTCTTGCTTCTTACTCTCTAACCTCTCTACATAGTCTCACTCTTACAAAATGACTTTTACATTCATATATAACTCAACATACAATTTTGCATTTAATTCATGACAGAGAGAAATTACTTTTGATGTTGTTGTTGAGTGGGATCAAAGTTGCGCAAGCGATTCTAGAGTGTGGGAAAGGTTGTTGAATTAATGCCTGCCCATATCTGTTTACTTAAGTACATAAATTATTTAAATGCCTTTGTTGGGTTTCTGAATGGTTCGCATCTGACTTCAGACCTTCTATCTTCAAGTTGAGACGCAACTTGCAAAAATGTCTGACATGTATGGCTGCAAAAATGTCTGACATGTATGGTTGCTGTCAGGTTAGAAATATTTGGAAAATTTAATTTTCTTTTTCACGAAGGGGAGAGCCAGAGAGTTATGACTCTCGTGAAGCTACTTTGCGAAGCAGGAGAGCCAGAGAGTTATGACTCTTGTGAAGCTACTTTGCGAAGCAGATTTTGCTGAGCTACCTTCGCAGACTGTGAGGGTAATTTCCCAAACTTGGATTTCACACACCTCGGAACTATTTCAGAGACTTAATGAATACTCACAACAAAAATAACAAGATAGGTCTGGAGCAACACACTAAAACTTGGTATTCATTTTTTAAACATGAAAATACATCTACATGACAATGCGACTCATTTACAGCACAAAATAAAATTTTACATAGATTTAAACTTACACGGAATAACACAAGTAAACAGAGTAACTGTTGTTTTTACGCGCCCACAAAAAATCGCTCCACCATTTTCTCCACAGAGACTTGTGCTCTTTTCTTACTTCCTACTCTCTAACCTCTCTACACAGTCTCAATCTCTTACACAATGACTTTTACATTCATATATAACTCAACATACAATTTTACATTTAATTCATGACAGAGCAAAATTAATTTTGATGTTGTTGTTGAGTGTGATGAGAGTAGCGCAGGTGATTTTGGAGTGAGGCCAAGGTTGTTGAATTAATGCTTGCCCATCTCTGTTTACCTAAGTACATAAATTCTTTAAATTCCTTTGATGGGTTTCTAAATGGTTCACGTCTGACTTTAGACCTTCTATCTTCATGCTGAGACGCAACCTGCAAAAATGTCTGACATGTATGACTGCAAAAGTGTCTGGCATGTATGACTGTTTATTGCAGTGGTTGAGATTATTATTTCCAACAGGTTTCACTCGAGAAACTTTGACATCAGAAAGTGGCCATGAAGAAAAAAAGTACGACAAGATGGTCTTTCAACTTTCACCATATGTCATTGAATAATCACATGGTATTGGTGTAATGGCCATGAAGAAAAAAAGTACCACAAGATGGTCTTTCAACTTTCACCATATGTCATTGAATCATCACATGATATCGGTGTTTGTCTCTCTCTAGGATTCAAAAACATCAAAGCTAGCGTGAAAGCATCTTCTTGAGAAACATCAAAACTAGTATGAAGGCAACTTCCTCAAATGGAAAGAATGAGTAAAAAGAGTATAAAAACATGTTTCGACTATCTTATGATTTGGACTCTTTGCCATATAAAATTTAGGAATATTTTTATTTTCTATTTTTTAAATTATTATTATTATTATTGATAATTTCATATTTTTTTAAAATATTTAAGTTATGTAAATTTATGTAACTTACATAACTTATTCTTGAAATTCAAATAAAATTAATTAGAAAATATGACCCAAACAAAAAAATAAAATACTATAAACATAATTTTTTCCCAAAAACTTAGTTAACAATGTGTGGATTTATTATCCACAAAACCATTAAATGACATCCATCTATATTATTGAGATTTGAAAATAAAAGTATTTATTTTTTACTAACTATTTCATTCAAATTAATATAATGATAAAAAATTATTTATATTAGCTGAGCATGAAATTAATATAAAGAGAGAAAATTATTTATATTAGCTAATTTTCATGAGTCACGAGGTTGGCTTGTGCCTTGTCTTATGAGATTATATTTGCTAGGGTTTTCTCACCTAACTTAGGTTATAATTCTCATGAGCGAGGAGGTTGGCTTATGCCTTATCTTATGAGATTATATTTGACTAATGTTATTTTTTGTGGCTAGGGTTTCTCATCTGCTTCTTATATTTTCTAATTAGTTGTGAGGTATTATTGCTCAAAATTAATTCAACATGTGCAAAATGTAATGTAATTTTGTTGTTTTTTCATGGTTGAATAAAATTACGAGTTTCTTTTCTCAAAAAAGTTAAATAAATATGTACTTAACTAATTAATTTATTTAAATTTTATGTAAAATTTAATGATATTATTGTATATTATATTATAATTATTAACTTTACTACAAATTTAATTTTTTTTATAACTAAAAAAAATATATATATGGAGAGCTAGTTAATGTGTCAATTTTATGTTTAATACAAAAATAATTACACCATTTCTTTAGTGATTATGATAAGCTTTGTCATGTGATAAAGGGTACTCATATACCCTATTTTCCTTGACAAAATTGGCTCCAAATCCAATAGGAACCATAGAAAAGTTAGATGTTACACCTTTGTAATGGGGACCTTATCCATGGAACTTTGCTTTTAGGAGATAAGATAATCCAAATTTTTGGGTTTTCAAAAAATGATTAAAATACACGAAAATTTGATTTGTTGGAAAAACAAGGCTACTAATGATGAAGGAGCATTAGAGCTTCCAAGTCATCAAGTTTTTTGGAGACAAAGCTCCAAACCTAGTTTCAACATGGAAAATAAATATTATTTTCTTAGTGTAAATAATTTTGATTTCTTTATTTCTTTAAGAATTATAGATAGAGATAAGGTTTTTAAGAAGAAAATATGTCTTTTAAGCCATGGAAAATTTAGGAAATAAATCATGACAGGTTGGTTGTAGGAGAAAAAAATCTCGGTAGCAGTTAGCAAGTTCTTAGGATAAGAATTTTTTTGAAATCTTAGAAACTATTGGGGGTGCTTTTAGGATTTAGAAAAGTTATGGATATGCAAGATTTTGTCAATAAGGAAAAAGAAAGTCTACCTTGAAAATCATGAGTGATTTGTGGATTAATTTATAGATATAGGAAAATTTATTTTGTTTGTATATGTTACTATAAATATTGTAAGCCTAAGGGGAAAACTAATGGCCAAATGAATGTGTAATCAGGCCAAACATATAGATATGAATTTGGTTTCAGAATGGAATTTTTACATGCTTATGGATTTTGTAGTATCTTTGCATATATGATAATGAATGTATTTATATGATTATAATCGTTAACTAGATGAGTAATCATATTTCTGTAGAGTCCTTGGTATTCTTAAGATTGCAGGTTCGTGGAAATGAACATAGCAAGAAAATTCGAATTTTCCTACATGAAGTGGTATCAGAGAAGGAGATCTCGAGACAACAGAAGGCTTTTGCACAACAGTATGGAGGAAAATTAGGACGATATTTTTTTCTTTTTTCGGTAAAAGCTATTTCTATTAACTGGTAAACATGATAATATTACATGAGGGAGCGGCTGCAGGAGCCCGCACTTCGTATACTTTACAAAATTTCCCCATTACAAAAGAGCTAGGGAATCTCACCAAAACTAACAGCCAATTCACCAAAACTAATAGCCAAATCAATTGGTGTTACAAACAAACTGAGAGAAAAAGAACTGAAGATAAGCATATGACCCGAGCTAAGAACCCTGGACCGAGACCCGAACAAACTCGACGGCAAGTAGAAACTCAAAACTGGGCATTTCTTCCAAAGAAGCCTCCCAAGAACCAAAAAGAGCGACCTCAAGAACCACCTATTCATTTTTCCTCTTCCCCCTGCGTCTCCTCGGCCTGCTGACATGCATCGTCCTGGCTGAGCACTTCTTTTTCGTCCAACACGTTGCCCTCCTAAGTCCTGTCGGTGGTGCCAGCGTCGGGATCCAAAATCAAATTGACACAGTCAACCAGGGGAGGAATTAGGGGAGGCGAATCAACCTGGATTATTGGTTCAACTTCCTTCTTGGTAGCCATGGCAATTTTGGCAGAAGAACGCTCACTGTTGTGGGAAGAATTGGGGTCAATGCAGGAGATAGGAGGCACCTAGTTAATTTCCTCAGACATTAGAATGGTTATCTGGGCTGAAATCAGAGGGCAGTTCAGATTGCTTTGAAATTTAAAATGTGTGGATTGAAAGGCACTGTTTGGAATCGGATGGCGAGTGGCATTGCTGGTATGAGGGTCCTCAGGGGAGGAGGTGAGGTTAATGGTAGTGAGCAGCGGGGTGGGCTGAGGGCGAGCAGAGGGACGTTTACTGCTACCAGGTCTTTCCCGGAGCGAGAGCATTTCCCTGTTTGTTTCATGATGCTAACTATAACTGAAACCTTAACCGAACCAGTGCAGAACCTAGTATTATGCCTCAAAGAGACCGAGGGTATCGAACCGAAACGAAAAGCAGAACAAAACACAATTGAAACTCGAAACCGAGAGACAGAGCTGGTGTAGCGAATATAATAGCGAATGGACCACTTACCCTAGGCCGCCGAAGGAGTTCGAGAGCAAAAAACGCAGGTAGAGTGAAAGGGCTACAAATTCAAGCCAGAACCAGCTCGAATTTTCCCTCTGAGGCCAGACTCCCTCTCGGCTTCACGCTCAGTTCTCAGAACGAACCGAATAGCATAATCCTTAACCAACTGCATAGTGGAATGATCAGCGGGTGTCTCCATGTAAATAACACTCTGCAGGCTGCGTTGGGCTTCGGCCTCCATTAATGGCGTTGTCCTGCACTGTCCCTTGTCCATTAAAACATTCTCCCCGCCTCCTTTCGTTGCCCAGGGATCCACGCTGCAGAGCAGGTGGCGGCACTATGGGAATTAACTCTGCATGAATGCCATTTAAGGCAGGAAGATCACCCGGATCCGGGGAAATTAGGATGATATTAAGACAACTATAGGTAAATTAATTTTGGGTATTTAATAATTTGTGGGTATTGATGACCGGTAGCAGCGATTGAGAAGGAGGATGTGGTGAGAATTCTGACAGCTAGCGTAGTTGTGATGGAGGAAAAAGAGTGACTGTAGAAACTTGAAGAGGAAGGAGTGCTCAAAAGCAGTTCTAGAGGAGAGGGCCAAGAAAGGCGAACGATCCAAGCTTAGAGGAGATAGCTTGGTGAGGTGTGTATATAAGGAATGAAACATGTTACTGTAAAGGTTATTTGTAGTTTATTGTGGGTAGTATAAAGCTCACAAAGGAAGAGGGGAGGATGAAGATGACTATGGGAAGTCATTTGAAGAATTCAAAGGGAAGTCATAGAGATGTCAAAGAACTTTCCATAAGGAAAATGAGTGATGAATAATACAAGAGGGAGCTTATTGAGATAAAAGCACATTGGAATGTTCTTACAAAGTCGATACAATAGAAAGAGGAGAACCATAAGTATGGTTGGAACCTGAGGAAAAGAATAAAATGGCTTGTTGAAATATTATGGGCCAAGAAGCAGAGATAGAAGCTGAGCCACAGTTTGAAGGAAGAACTCAAAGCTACTAAGTGTGAGGACTCAGGCATTTCATAGGGGCGAACCTGAGCAAAGGAGAAATCCTTGGAGAACATAGAAATGTTGGCGGAGATTTGATTCTTGAGATGTGAATTGAGGCTAAAAGCATTATATTTTTCCTGATGGTTTGTTTATGGTTGCATGTAAAATTGATGATGAACAACCCCTTGAAGTTGTCATGAAGAAAGAGGAAGATAGAGGAGAACATAGTTCAAATTTTGTTCTTAGCATAGATGAGGAGCAATACTTGAATGGAATGCTCATAATGAATGATGAGCCAAAGGCAGATACAATTTTTAGTATTCACACTGATTGTGTGCATACAAGTGTGACAAAAGTGATTATACTTTTTTAAATTGATGCAAGTGGAACAGAAACAGAGGGTGAAAAACTTGCAAAAGTTTTGCAACGAAGTCAAATGAGGAAGAATCTGTTGGTAGCATGGATACCCAACTCAATCAACAGATTGAAACTGGGAAAAGAATACAAGTAACAACTCTACAAGCATGGGATGAGGTTGAAAGTATATTTGTTTGGCTATATACTTTTTTTCTATCAATTTCTTAGCTAGAAATTTTTCACTTGAAATGGTGAACAAAAGTAGGATGAAGACAAATGTCTTGCAATTAGAAAAAGCTGGAGTGGAATTATGGTGGAATTTGAGAACTAAGTGCAGAAGGACAACTATATAATGAGATGGATGATCAACTACAACACAAAGCTTGGGATCCCTGAGGATTCCGAAATAAATGACACATGACAAGGAGGTCATGAAATTGTTTCTACCTTGAGAGTGTGATGCAGGAGCATTACAATTTCCAATTCATCAAGGTTTTTGGAGACAAAGCTCCAAACTAGGTTTCAACATGGAAAATATTTTATTTCCTTACTGTAAATAATTTTAATTTCTTTATTTCTTATATAACTATAGATAGAGATAATATTTAGTAACTAAGATTTTTAAGAAGAAAATTTGCCTTTTAAGGCATGGACAATTTAAAAAATAAACCATGCAAGGTTGCAAGAGAAAAAAAATATTAGTGGCAATTAGCAAGTTGTTAGGATAAGAAAAAGTTTAGGAATATTAGAAACTATTGGGGATGATTTTAGAATTTAGAAAAGATATGGATAGGAAAAATTTTGTCAATAAGGCAAAAAAGTGTCTACCTTCAAAAGCTTGAGGGATTTGCGGATTGAATATGGATTTAGGAAAATTTATTTTGTTTGTATATATTACTATAAATATTGTAAGTCTAAGGGGAAAACTAATGGCAAAATAAATGTATAATCAGACCAAACATGTACATATGAATTTGGTTTCATAATGGAATTTTTACATTCTTATGGATTGTGCAGTATCTCTGCATATATGTTAACTGAAGATAGCAAGAAAAGTCAAATTTTCCTACATCAAGTAGGAAATGGAGCAATATGAATGCCAACATAGCCACTAATGATTATATATAAGTGAAATTGTATTCAAATAACCAAACTCAATGTCGTTATTTTATTTTATTTTCTATTTCTTTAAGGTAACAATGTGTTTCATAACTCATTTATCAAAAAAGAGTGAGACTGATCAATATATTACCAATTGGTGGTCTATATTGTTTGTTGGTGATCCATAAGAGAATATAGTTTGGTGATTCATAAGAAAACAAAATTTTACCCCTACTAAATAAGTTTAAATCTTGAATGATGCATGCCTCAACTTTTAGATTTCTATCCCAATGCACTTTAAGTCTTTAAGCCCCAAATGTTTCAAATCTAGAACCACCACGGCTAGGATATATTCATATATAGCCACTAGATCTGGTAATGTTGTAAGTATTCAAAAGGAGGAGGCATTACCTTCAATAAAACCATTGGGATCAAGCCTTTTACATTAACCATCGATATCAAATTTTATGTGCTAACCCACAAGCGGGGGCCCACTCAATAGCTCCTAGCACTTAAGACTTGACTCCTGCATTTTCCTTAAGTTCGTACATTGGAAACCTGCAGGGAGACAGACTCTAAGGGATCGGAAATATTTTTTTTAAATTTTGTTCCCCCAACTTCCTTCAGTTGCTATCCCCAACTCTCTTAAAAAGTGTGCACACCCTTTTACTTCTAGGAGGAGTCAACAATTATTCATGACCACTTATCAACCTTTATGTGCACTATGTTGGTCCACTTTCCTCACATGTTCCATGTTGGTTAGCATCAAATGTCACCCTATCACCCAGTCATCTTAGCCATTCCTTCGTGTGCTACCACTTCAATCACATGGGGAAAACACCTCTAAGTAATTTGTCTCATTGTCTATTCTTTTGATAGAACCTCAATTTTGTCTCCTTGGCGCTTGTCAAAAAACATAATCTTATTAAATATTTAAAAAAAACTGAGTATTCACCTTAGTGGCGCTCCACTTGCGTACTTCAACCTCAATTGTGCTAAGGTTCTTAATCTTGGATCCTACGAATACTATTATATAAGTGCGGTGCCTTTGTATCTATTATGGGGATTCAAATCAAGGTTCGAGCATAACACAAACCCCTGCAACATCAATACACACAAACACACACACACACACATAAATATGTATGTGTGTGTGTGTGTGTGTGTGATCAATTTAAATAAAGTGAAATGATTATAAAAGGACACATTACAATATTTTATCAGGAAATCACACCATACTCCACACTCTATGCTTATTTTATTAATCCAATAATTTATATGAATACAAAGTGTTTGTACAGATCCATAAAGACAGGATCGAATGTACCATTCTTGGCATAATAAAACAAATTACAACAATTCTCTAAATTTAATGAATTACATCGCAATTGGAAACAAATTCTATCCTAAAAATCCATAAATTGAGTAACCAAATCCTCTTGTAAATGATTTTGACCTGTCGGTTAATTAAATTTATGGATTCCCCTACATCATACTGATAAGGAACAAAGAACTCATGGGAAGGAGGAGGTATTCAACAGGCTTTCCACTTTTCTCTAGTAATGCATCAATCATCCAAGTTGCATCAGCTACCGGATGATCCTTCCACTTAACCAAACACTCAAAGTATTCCTTGTCACTAATCTTCTTAGCCAATGTTTTCTCTAAAATCCTGTTTGGTTGCAAAGGCTTTGTTGTTGGTAACTTCTTCTGCCATTGAATTTCTTTCTATCCATAGTAATTTGATGTTTGTACATCCTCATCAGGACGATACTTGTATAGATCTACAACATTGAAGATGTGAGAGATGCCAATCCTTGGTGGAAACTCTATCTCATATGCATTGGTTGGAAATTTCCGAAGGATCTTATAAGGACCATTCGTCATTAATTTTAGTTCATTATATTCTCCTTTAGGAAGTATTTCCTTCCTCAATTGTGCCAATACTAAGTCTCCCACTTCAAAGTTTTGTTCTCTCCTCTTAATATCTTCCTTAGTATTCTATTTGAGGTTGCTTTATTGTAATATTTGTTTCACTTGTTCAATGATTTCCTGCATAATTGTAACAAAATCTTCTATTGCTGCACTCTTATGGTCTTCTCTGCCAAAGTTTCGAGTTCATGCACTCCTATTGGATTAATCATATACATAATATGAAAAGGAATTTGACCAATGCTTCTATTTGGAGAACCATTATAGGAAAATTCAACATGGGAAAGCACCTTATCCCATTTCTTGGGACAGTCTCCAATAAAGATCCTAAATATATTCCCCCATCTTTGATTAAATACTTTTGTATGCCCATTAGTTTGAGGGTGATATGTTGAACTAAAGCTCAATTCAGTTCCAAGATTCTTCCATAAAGTCTGCCAAAAATGTCCCAAGGATCTAGTTTCTCTATTTAAGACAATGCTCATGGGAAATCCATGTAGTCTCACCACTTAACTAAAGAAAAGATTAGCAACATGAGTAGCATCGTTGATTGTAAAAAAGGGAATGAAATGGGTCATTTTTGAAAATATGTATACTACAACAATGATCGCATCATAACCCTTTCGATTTTTTGGTAAACCAAATATGAAGTCCATGTTTACCCAATGCCTTGGCCTATCTGGAATTGTTCATAGTGTGTACAACCTTATTTTCTAACTTTTCCCTTTCGCATGTTGGAAAATTATATAGTTTATCATGAACTTCTACACATCCGTCCTCATCTTTGGAAAAAAATAAAAATGTTTCAATTGCTTGTATGCCTTTTCATGTCCAAAGTGTCCACCAGGACTTCCATTATGCTTCTCTTTAATTAAATTCTCCATCATCGAACACTTTGGAACACATAGCTGATTAGTTTTGAACAATAATCCTTTTTGAAGAATGTAATCAAGCCATGTTAGGATATTCTGACACATAGGAAATAGTTAAGTATAACTTGGTCTAGTGTAGAGTTACATAAAGTGTGTTTCTTTAGTATGTACTTTTGTAACTTACAATTTGAAAGTCACAATATGTTTTAGACATGGAGTGATCCGAATATTTATTCTCTCCTCGGTATTACCGACACTTGATCTATGTCTTAACACCCGATTGGTCCATGATCTCTATTTAAAGAGCATGGAGGGTCACTTTTAGGGTGACCGTTCATGAGAGAAGCTTATTTAAATTTTCTTTCTTTTATTAATAAATTGCCTGAAGTGGCTGCGTTGGCTCAAGTCATAGACTGTTTCCCTCTTTGAGGGTTTTAATCATGTCAAGAATATTGGTGTATTGATTTTTGATATGATTTTGAGTGATGTCCTTTGGTATTATATCTAAGGAACTTACCTTGTAAATTCCTACATGGTATCAAAGTTATTTGAGGGCCTCATTTGTTGGTGATCCAAATTGGGAGCTAGTACAACTGCATCCGACTGTCGTTTCCTAGATCTACTATTTCTGACCACTTTTAGGCTGAGAGGAATGCTCTATTATGTTAGGAGCATCTGTTCTAGTGAGGAATCTCTTCCCCTTCGTGCAAAAAGGTTTCTAGTAGCCCTAGATATGTCATTTTTCAGATCTGGAGGTATATAGTCTTTATTGCAGTTTTAGTTATTTATCTCTCTATTTTTATTACTGGATCTATACCTTTCATTTCTATGTATGATCTTTGCCCCACGATTCTGTGCGATCGAGGCAAATCAGAAACAAAAATGAAGGTTTTTTCTCATGTGTATGCTCTTTTTTGCCGCGCCTTAGTGTTATCTCAGAAAATCAGAAACATTCAGGAAACTATTTAGTTTCTGGCGAAAGCTAACTTCAAGCCATAAGGGTTTTTTTTTGTATGTCCATGTTGGGTTGTGTGGTTTTTTGTTTTGTAGGAAAAAATGGATTTTTCAAGTAAGCACGCACCCTAAAGCTTCAGTGACTGTTGGCTTGACCCGAGTTTAGCGTTAGTTAGCCAAATAAATTCCTACACTACTAGCCCTTTCGGCATCAACCCGTGGAGCGCAAACTGAAGTCTCACTCGAAGCAGTATGGGGGGATGTTGGAACCAAGTTCCCACACCCTTGAGATGGATGTGATGTCGGTTTCTTCTGGATATACTTGCCTTCGCACAGTTTTCTTAGCCCTCTGTTCCACCCTTCAGTACCTTCATGAAAGGGTACAATTAGCTTTCACGTAGCCCTAACCTGGGGTCGATATACTTTCACGCTGCTAGGGAAGCAAGCTGCGATATGCTGGGTTGTGTTATATTCTTTCCACATAGTTAACAGGGGGTTTGAGGCGATATGTTGGGTTTTGGACCCTATATTAGGTTGGGTGGACCCACCTATGGTTTTGTGCATGATTTTCACAGATGTTTTTTGGATGCGATGGTTTTCGGTCCATGGTATTGGATCGATGGTTTTTTGGTCCATGGTATTGGATGCTTCGGTATGTATAAATATGTATTGTAACATTGAAGGGAACATAATGAAAAATCAAGCTAGTAGTCTCGGTTTTGAGATCCAGTGGGAAATCTCTATGTATATGTGTTTTATGTGTTATGCTCTCGCATTTTTATTTTTCCTGTGATTTAGAATTCGTATGCAGGTAATTTCTGTACGGGGTTAAAACCTACATTTGGTATCAGAGTTGTTTTGGCTTCAAGGGGACGCCTTTGTTGCTGAGGGGTTTCGCTCCGGCCTGTGGTAGACCCTGTTCAGTGGGAGATCTGCGAGATCGATTCTGGTGGTGAAAGAAGATGGCGAGCAGCGGAAAGATAGAGATTGAGAAGTTCAATTGTCAGAGTTTTGAGTTGTGGAAACTCAAGATGGAGGATCTGTTGGTGGATAAAGATCAGTGGATCGCGGTAGATCCGGGTACTAAACCAATGGGAGTGACCGATGAAGAATGGAAGAAGTTGGATCGGAAGGCCAAGAGCACAATACGATTGTGTGTCTCAGATTTAGTATTGCTGAATGTATCAGGGGAAGCTACGGCGAAGGCTCTATGGGACAAGTTAGGGGCTTTGTACCAATCTAAGTCTCTGGTGAATAAACTATTCCTACAGAAAAAGCTGTATAACCTAAGGATGAAAGATGGAGACTCGGTGACAAAGCATATGAATGCGTTAAATACTTTGGTAAGTTAATTATCATCTGTTGATATTAAAATTTCAGATGAAGATAAGTGCATCAGTTTGTTGTGTTCTCTACCAGATTCGTGGGATAGTCTGGTTATTACCATAGGTAGCAATGCAACTGCTTTGCAGTTTGATGAAATAGTCTCAGCCTTGCTGACGGAGGAGATGAGATGGAAAAATATGGACAACCAGAATGGTGATGCCTTGTCTGTACGAGGACGGTCCCAGAAACAAAAATAAGTCATCGAGTGGGAGATCTAAATCTAGAGGGAGATCTAAATCTCCAGGAAAACCTATAAAGGTGGTGTGCTGGAAATGCGGAAAGGAAGGGAACTTCAGAAGGGAGTGTAAATCTAAAGCTCCTGATAAAGGAAAGGGATCTGATGATGCTCCTTCTGTAGAGGGAAAACCACCTCAGATGAAGGTGGGGATGTGTACTTGGCTTCTTCAAGTACACATGTAGATCATGAGGCATGGTTGATTGACTCAGGTGCATCCTTTCACTTCATTCCCCATAGAGAGTGGTTCTGCGAGTATGAGAAATAGATGGTGGTGATGTCTTCTTAGGATATGATAGGAAGGCTAGAATCATTGGTCGCGGAAAAGTAAAGTTGAAGTTGCAAGTCGGAAAGGTTAGAACCCTTCCGGGTGTTCTGCATATTCCTTCGTTGGCCATAAATCTGATTTCTGTAAGCAAGTTGGATGATGTAGGTGTAAAGATAGTATTCAAGAAGGATACCTACAAGATGGTTCGAGGAGCACTGGTATTTATGCGGGGAGTTTGGATTGGAACTTTGTACAAGCTGCAAGGTATCACTATTATTGACGGGTGCACTAGTTCTATGGTTCCTGGAAATGGAGCAGAAAATCTAGTGGTCTCTGGAGAGAATACCATGTTGTGGCATCAAAGGCTTGGACATATTGGAGAGAAGGTATGAGTAATAGCTCTCTGGATTTTGATTTCTGTGAAAATTGTGTATATGGGAAGCAGAATCGGGTGAGTTTCCCCTCTTGGTGGTAAGAGGACAAAACAAATATTAGAGCTTGTGCACAGTGATGTGTTTGGACCTGTGAAAGTTCCATCACTGGGTAAGTCTGTGTACTATGTATCATTTATAGATGACTTCTCAAGGAATACATGGATATATTTCCTTAAGAAGAAATCTGAAGTCTTTGACAGGTTTAAAGAATTTAAGGCTCTGGTGGAAAATCAGACAGAGAAGAAGATAAAGGTGCTGAGGACAGATAATGATGGAGAATTCTGCAGCAAGGAATTTGAAGAATTTTGTAAGAAGTGTGGTATAGCACGGCAGAAGACTACTCCATATACACCTCAGCAAAATGGAGTCGCAGAAAGAATGAACAAGACGTTGATGGAAAGGCAAGAAGCATGCTCAGTGGTGCCGGGTTAGGACAGGAATTCTGGGCAGAGGCGGTGGGTACTGCATGTTACTTGGTCAACAAGTCACCTTCATCAGCGTTGGAGGATATGACTCCACAAGAAGTATGGACTGGTAAGAAACCCTCTCTTTCACATCTGAGGGTATTTGGATGTGATGCATATGTACATGTTCCAAAGGAGAACCGAACCAAGTTGGATAGTAAATCTGAAAAGTGCATCTTTATTGGGTATAAGGATGGTTTAAAGGTTTATAAACTTTGGAACCCAGTCACACGGAAGGTTGTGTACAGCCGTGATGTGGTGTTCAGAGAGGTGAAAGATGTTGTTAAACATGAAGTCCAACCAAACCAAAGGAACCTGTGAAGAGAGAGTTTGAACTAAAGGAGGAAGAATCAGACTCTGTAGCAGAGGAGGAATCAGAAGATGAAGAGCCACAAACTCCGGCTGTGAGAAGATCAGCTCGAGAAAAAAGGCAGCCAAAAAGGTATAGTCCATCTGCTTTATGTTCAAACTTTTCTTTGTCTGTTACTGATGATGATCCCAGAACTATGAAGGAAGCAGTGGATTTAGAGGATGGAAAACTCTGGAAAGAGGCCATGGTTGATGAAATGGCATTTTTGTACAAAAATGAGGCTTGGGATTTGGTGGAGTTTCCGGCTGGAAGGAAACGCATTGGCAGCTAATGGGTGTTCAAGAAGAAGACAAATGCAGAAAGGAAGGTGGAGAAATACAAAGCTTGGTTGGTAGCAAAAGGTTATTCCCAAGTGCCGGGAATTGATTTTGGTGATATTT